>CM076581.1:367360146-367493927 GCA_034641835.2 Pinus albicaulis
CACAAATTTCCCGATCAGTGCGTTTCATAGTAAAGCTTTAAGGAAAAATCTAATTTGTTTAAAAAATATAATTGAACTTCTACCATTATAGATCGGGAAGAATATAAGTATAATGAAATCAATGGGATCTAACATATTTTATAAATACTCATTACCAAGACAATGTTACTTTAGTCTGGTTTATTCTGTTTGCATACGAGGAATTCGTTGTTGAATATATTCGCCTGTCTAGCGTAAATCTTTATTGGTACGAAGGCATTCAATAACGAATCAAATGAATATGGTTTATGATTTGGTTTTAAATACTTAAGTGTGACCCAAAAGGAGCATTTACGCAATATACGAAACAAATGAATGAAAACCATAAGTTCATAAATCATTCCGTTTGAGTGGCTTGTTCGTCGGTGAGGGTTTATTACGAATAAAAGACAACAGATTTTTCATTACGGACAAGAGTTTGTGTGACGAAATATAAAGAAGAAGAAAACTGGCGCTCTGCAGTGGTTGCGGGAACTCTGGGTCTCGAAAATACAAAGCTAAGGCTAGTCACGGGGATACATCATGCCAAGGTCTTGGGAAAATGACATGGGACACAGTCTACAACCTGTTGGAAAAACTAGACCCCAAGGTCACAGTGGAGAAGGCATCAGCTCCAGACGAGGATAGCTCGGATTCCGAGCTACGATATCAATGAAAGAACACTTGCAAATTCATTTCTACATCGAATTGCAGCTAGAGCGAGCATCATGCCTTACTATGATGTAGTTCGATGGGTTATTAACAGTGTAAAGATACAAGATAGAATGTTTGTTTCAGCATCTGGAGTGCCTTTCGGCTCGTTTAAAGCAGAAGACTTGAAAGCAATGTACCATCTTCCAGACCCACAGAAGATGTATAACAAGGAATTTATCAAAGAATTTCTTGATGATAACAAAGTCCAATCCGACCCTATCAGAAATTGGAGGAAAAACCCAGAGAAGCACCGAAATGAAGCATGCGGTATGTATTCTGTAGATTCTCTTCTGCCTCCATATTCCTATGCAGCTGCCATGATGTGTAGGTTATTTGGCAATGATAATTCAGCTAGGTTTTCTATACATATGGTCCCATTAATCCTAGCAGCTGTGAATTCCGACATTATGGATTGGGCTGTTATTCTTTCTGATAGAATGGCCAATAGGATCCTTGAATACAGACAAGAAAAAACTGCTGGAAATTCTACTCCCTTTTTGTTTTGTGCCTATATTCTTGATGCTATTTGTTTCAATTCCGAATTTCCCTTATTTGGATGGAAATGGACTCTCTGCTTTAGCAATCCATATTTATCATAAATTGCTTTGGAAGATTCATTTCCAAGCTGTGTATATAAGTCTGTCTGGTTTCCTCATTCCCGTTTTCCAAACCATTTTTAATCGCTTTCCTCTAGGATTTGCGATATGGATAAAGCTAAAGCCGACGTACGCAATCGGACATTGGTTTGGGGAGGAAAAATTTACTTACATCAGGGTTTTTGGTAGTATAGTGGAGCCGCATGTTCTTCCGCTTCTTGTCCCAGACAAACTTCTCGCTCAAGAAGTTTCTTATCAATTGACAATTGAAGGCATATCCAGGTCTTTGAACAACAGTTAGAAGAAAATGTGGCCTCAATTCCCACTCAATTGTGGTCATTTCACTCTAAATGATTTCAAGCATGCAGAAAAGGAAGTCTTCAAGATAAGAGGTTGTAACTTTGCAACCATTCCTGGAAGACAGTATGATCCAAAAAAGATAGCATTTGATGTCACTGCTTGATTTGAAATTTACTTTGTTTTTGAGCACAGACAGATATATTGATGATTTTGTTTGTTGTTAGATAATCCAGCCAGGAATTTTTGACTTGATCAGGAGTCTACATTTGTAGGGAGGAAATAAATAAATTTCTCTTATTTAGAAGCCAGAGATTGTTGAGAGTACCTCTGGACCAGCTGAGAACTCAAATCCAAAAATTAGAGACAGAAGGTACATCCGGCCAAACGCTAGTAGAAACATCTGTAAATGTCAACACATAATTGGATCGTAACCTATTCATTCATTAGCAAAAGTGGTGCTGACTGACACTCCTGATGCCCCAAAAGGAAATCTTGCTCAAATGACGAGACAAATGCACAAATATCAATGATGAGGTGCATAATCAAAAGGATGGATCAGATGACAAAAGCACCAAGCAGAGCATGGATAAAGAGAAAGAAAAAGAAATAACTAAGGAGATTACGGTTTCCACTAATCTTGATATTTCTTCTCAGCTATTAAAGCAATATGATCAGTTTGCTCAACAGCTTGGATTGCAGGATAAAGGTTCAGAACAAATAGAGCAGGATGTTGAAATCATTCCTGAACCTCCTACAGGGCAGATTGTATTAAAAGGTGAGGAGATCCCTCCTTTGGATGTGTTTTACAGCCCTAAACATAAGGCTGTTGTCAAAAGACAAAGAAAGAAAAGAAAAACAGAACAGGGTATATTTTGTACTCCATCAGAGGAGTTGATGAATATTGTTTATAAGAACAATGAAATGAATCCATTTGAAGACCTTACAAAATTGTCCCGGTATACGAGGAGCTTATAGTGCTGCAACGGTGGATAAAGTTGTAAATTTCTCAATAATGGCTGGAAGATCATTGTAGCCCTTTGGAAGGAACCAGTAGGAAATTAGTATTTTGATGACTGTTTGACAACAACTACAGGATCAGACATTCAGGTCTAAAGAATTGGAGAAACAGCTTGCCGAAGAGAAGAAGAAGGTTGATGAAAAGCTTTTAGGCAAACAAAAGCAGCTAAATGAAGAAATTTCTAAGTTACAGAGTCTGTTACAAAATGAGGAAAAGGCAAAAATGATTCAAGAAAAGGAATTTCAAGCAACATTGGATAAGTTTAAAGATTATCCAAAGTTAAATGAATTCAAATCGGAGGCCCTTGAGGCTAATAAATTATTGACTTAGCAGTTAATTGAATTTTGCTCAAAACTGTCACAAGCAGAACCTTTTTGTGAGATTACTTCATCTTTGATCCAAACTATCATAACTCTTAGACAAGAAATAGATGATGCCGATGAACAGATTTCTGAGTTTCTCACCTGGCAGGATACAGAAAAGGGAAAAGAAGCAAATCTTCCTAGGATAGAGGAAAAACACAAAGAAATCTTTGTTTTAAGAATGGGAACATCGATTAATGAAAAATACGATAGAGCAATATCAAGGGCCAAATATAATGAATAATCTCCACCTGATTCATGAAATGGTATGTTTCAATTAATCTCATTTGAGGTACCTTGTTCTGTGGTATTAAAGATAAAAAGGCTGAAAGGCAATTGGAGAGAAGAAATGGAAAGGAAAAGTCAACAAATCGGCAAACTTAAAACGATATCCTGGGATAGTATGTGGACTCATTTGATCAAGCCAAACAATCAACAGACGGCTATCAAACTTCTATCAAACGCTGTCGATTGTCTAATTCCAGAATTTTCTGATGCCACCTAAGCTGGACAGTTGCATTCTGAGATGAGTCATCCACCAAGACTCCGAGATATGTTGAACATTTGCAACTTGGCTTCATCAAGCGAGGGAGAAAAATAATGAATCAGTTTTATTAAAACCATTTAGTTTAGAATTTGATGAATTTATGGCATTAGTATTAAGATTTTTGTTATGTATTTATTATTTAAATCCTTCTCATGCAAAGAGAAGATGGAAGTTACCTTAATATTTTGAGATTTGGAGTAACATTTATTACTTCCAATTCCTTATTATATTTCTGAAGATCACATGTAGTGATTTTGTACTCAAATTATCTTTGAAGTGTTGCAATTTTGTACCTTTGGAGTTAATTTCTTTACATGGAGTTACCTTTACCTGGAGTATCTGCTTAGTTTTGACGATTACGCAATATGAATGAGGTATTTTTATCCGTTCATTGTTAATTGTCTCTGTTATATGGTATTCATTTGAAGAATTTGCTATCATTTATATATTTGATTTTCATAATATTTCATCTTTATATTATCATTTCTGAGTATAATTGGAATATTATCATTTATAGACATATATGAATGGTATATGATGATGAATGCAATATGCTAATATAACTCTGTTTAATTTATTAAACAGAGTTATCTTTATTCGTTTCTGCACATTTCAATTTTGTTAATAATACATTTTCATGGTTATTATTAAATTGAAACAATCCTAAGTTGTATTCACATATTATTACCCGGGTTAAAATTAGAATTTCTTTATCAGCATTTAGTTTAGATTAGATAGTTTTATTATTCTGTCAATTTAGTCCCATTTTCACCCATTCATTTCAATCCACTTAGTTATAAGGAAACTGGTCCTTTAAATCCAGTCGGAGCCAC
Source organism: Pinus albicaulis (assembly GCA_034641835.2). Classification (NCBI taxonomy): domain Eukaryota; kingdom Viridiplantae; phylum Streptophyta; class Pinopsida; order Pinales; family Pinaceae; genus Pinus; species Pinus albicaulis. Next base: position 367,364,535 of record CM076581.1, read on the forward strand.
CATCCCAAACGGAAAAGGAGCTGTCTTAAGGTCCCGACCGGGTGGTTTTCCCCCAATGTTTGAAGCAGAGATTTTCTAGGCTTCAACAGGTCTCTAATTTAGTTCCCACTAGAAAGAAAACAGGAGAAATCAGAATTTGTTTTGATTTCATAAACTTAAGCAAAGTATCACTCAAGGATAAGTATCCCCTCCCTAAAATGGACCACATTCTCCAGAGGGTAGTAGGGTCATCCAGAATTTCATTACCTGATGGATTTTCTATATACAACCAAATCCTATTCCAACCTAAAGATCAAGCTAAGACTACATTCACTACTCCATGGGCAACTTTCATGTACTTGAAAATTCCCTTTGGACTGATGAATGCCGGAGCAACATTCCAAAGAGCGATGGACATAGCAATTTCAAAGGAAATCTACGAATTTTTAGTCATTTACCTAGATGATATTACAGTGTTTTCCTTGTTATATAATTAACATCTAGATCATCTAAGAAGAGTATTCATAAAATGCAAAAAGTTTGGGATATCCTTAAATCCTAAAAAGTCACATTTTAGATTAGAAGAAGGAAAAATTCTGGGACACACCATTTCAAAAGAGGGCATTAGAATTGATCTATCTAGAATAAAAGCAATATTAAATATCGGTCATCCTAGGAACATTGAATAATTACAAGCATTTTTAGGAAAAATAAATTTTCTTAGAAGATTCATCCCTAACTTAGCATAATTAATTAGAGATTTAAATAACATGTTAAAATATGATTCACTACTTAAGTGGATAGTAAAGGCTAAACAGTCTTTTGAACCAGTTAAAGAAGCTACTTACCACCTGTCCTCATAAAGCCTACTTTTAACAGAGATTTCATAATGTTTTCATTTGCTTTAGAGCACACCATTGCAGCAGTGTCGTTGAAAAATAATGATGAGGGCCATGAACAACCCATTTCTTTCTTCAGTAAAAATTTGAGAGATTCAACACTAAAGTAAAATATCATTGAAAAAAAAGCTCTTTCTTTAGTGAAAGCCATAAAATGTTTGAGAGTATACATTCTATACTCTCACATAATAGCATATGTTCCAAACTCAGTTGTAAAGGGAATTATAACTCATAATGGGCCTGATGGAAAAAAAATGAAAAGGGATTGCCACTATACTAGAATATGACATTGAAATCAAGCCTACAAAATTAATTAAAGGCCAAGTTTTTTCCAAAATCATGGCTGAATCGAATTTTCAAGCCATGGACATAAATTTAATTACTGCCATAGATGATCAGGAAGAGATGGTGACTTCACAAATCAGTGAAGCTTTCATAGATTCACCCTGGTTTGTAGACCTTACATTTGTTTTACTCAACTTACAAGCTCCTCCTGGTTTATCTAGAACCAAAAGTAGATTCTTAAAAATGAAAGCAATGAAATATTGTATCTTAGATAATTTTTTATTTTGGAAATATCATGGTGGCATTCTGTTAAATTGTTTATTAAAATATGAAGGTAACAAAGTCATGCAGGAATTTCATGCAGGAGATTATGGTGGACACTTATACTGAAAAACAACATCTAACAGAATTTTTAGGGCATGTTTTTACTTGCCCACCCTTTGCAGATGTCAGAAAGTATGTGACCTCCTGTCAAAAATGTAAAATATTTGAAGGGAAGAAGAAACTCTAAGAATTACCCATCAAACCTATCTCAGTAGAAATGTCATTTCAAGAATGGGATTTAGACTTCATTGGTGAAATTCACCCACCCTCCTCTGCCCAGCATAAATGGATATTGATAGCCACTGACTACTTTACCAAGTGGATAGAAGCCATCCCTTCTAGATAAGTCACAGACTCTGTCATTATTTCATTTCTTGAAAACAACATCCTTTCTAGATTTGGATGACCACAAAAGCTCATTACTAATAATTTTGTTGCCTGCAAGTCCAAGAAAATGATATATTTTTGTAACCTATACGATATCACCCTAGGACATTCCACTTCCTATTACCCTCAAGGTAATGGACTAGAAAAATATTCAAACAAAATCCTAGTAAACATCATCAAAAGTTACTAGAGGATAACAAGAAAACGTGGAATAAAAGGTTGGTGAATGCATTATGGGAAGACATATTAACTACAAAGAATTTTATTGGTACATCTCCCTATCAATTAGTATATGGGATGGATGTTGTTTTTCCATACTCGTTAGGAGTGCCAGTGATGAAAATGATTCAAGAGCTGAAAGTAGAATCAAATGACATCCAAAGGAGGATAAATCAAGCAATTCATTTGCAACAAAGCATGGGAGAATTTTATATCAAAGAAAAAATAATTCAAGGAAAAATCAAGAATATCTTTGATAAGAAAACTAAAGCAGATGATTTCTAAATAGGTGATCAAGTAATAAAATGGGATTTGAGAAGGGAAGACAAAGGAAAATAGGAAATTTGACTATCTCTGGAAAGGCCCATACATTATTTATGGTTACAGATGCAAGAACACCTTTTTCTTGAAAGAATTAAATGGAACAGATCTACCATGTGGATCAAGCAATGGTTGAATGCTGAAGCACTATTTTTCACCAGAATAACCAGTAGTTCATTTTTTTTATTTTATTCATTGTCAATACCATAGAAAAGTTTAGATTGGAGCGGATGAGTATCTTGCAAAGTTGAAGCCAGAAGAAGGCCTTAAGATTTAAAAGATATAACATCATATGTTTCAATAAAGGAGATCACAGAAAGCAGTTCCAAGAAAAGAAAAGCTAAAGTTCCAAGGCCACTGATTAGAATGTTATTGACATCTCACAAGGAGATTCCCTCTCCAAGTGGAGCCACTATTAGGGTACTATAATAATAGGGATCATAATTTTGAGTTGGCTATGTTAAGTCTTGTAATATTGTACATACCTTTGCATTTTTGCAAAATGTTTTACCATATTGAAAAATAAAAAGAGGGTTTGTATTAAAATAATAATCAAAGGACCAAAAGAAAGAAAATAATAAAAATATATAAGATATGAACCCCATGAAAAGAAGAAAAAATAAATTGTGAAGGTGTTGCAAATTTAAATGCCACTACTACTAGTTTTAGTTTACTTCTGCAAATAAATTGTGTGCAGCTTGTATGAAAGGCAACAATTCATGATGATCATACAATATAATCTTAATCATTAATGCCTTTAAATTTTATGTTATGATAGTTAGTGAATAAACCTATGACCAAATCATTTAATCTTGGCATATCAGTAGTTAGGTAGAGAATAAAAATGAGCTCATAATTTTAATCTAAGGCATTGGATGATATAAGGTTAGAAAAAAGTTAGTTTGATTATCAAAAGAAAATAAAAGGGTGAGCAAGCTCAAATGCACCCAATAAAGGAAAGGAAAAATTTTATCATGAAAAAAAGGGTAGGTAGAATGAAAACTTATGAAATGTTTTACTTGAATCAACAAAGAGAAATTCAATAATTAACCCTATTTCCCCTTTTCCCTCTTCATTCCCCCATATCATAACCCTTTCCTCTCTTGGAAACCAAATCCTCTTTTCCATTTTTATTTCCCCCTATCCTAACCCTTTTCGCCATTAAAAACCCCCTTCCCCTTGATAAATTTTTATGTTTTCATAAAAACACGAAAACCAACTTTGTAATAAGTCTAAAGTGAAAAAAAAATGGACCGCACCTCATTTGAAAGCTCTTAACTCTGCCAACCATTTGATCAACACCAAGTAGATCAGATGGCCTACGATCCATTTCGTTGTCCTCGAAATTCCAAAGTTTAAAATTCGAGGGGGGCTGCGAAATGGATGGCCTTATCCACCCACTCCCCTGCCATGTAGCACCTCTAGGTTTTATCGTACCCCTCCTACTCAAACAACCAAACCATCCTGTGTCATGTGATAAAACACCTTGCACCATGCGATAAACCACCTTTCACCATGCGATAAACTGCCAAGTTTCAAAATTATATCGTTTTCTTATTCATTTCCCTATTTAGAAAACTTGTGGAAAATAATGAAATAACCATCACCAACTATAATTGCAGCTTACTGCTACGTAGAGCCCTTCCACAACCAAATTCTCTATATTCCAAGTAATTCTAATACCTTCCACCATCAATTAAGCTAATTAATTAATAATTTGAATCAAATTGATTGCTTCCTAAAGTGTCCAAATTGTGAACCGTTTGCAACCATCTTTGCTAGATGTCGACCATACTCCACAAAATAATAAGGATTTTAAGATAGTTGACACTGTCAATGACAAGAATATCTTGGAGCTCCATTCTTGGAGCCATGAAAATTTTGTTGATTAGGCAGATGATATACATCTCTGGACATATAACCTGCAAAAATACACAGTTCCACAGTGTTGGGTGCTAATAGGTGTCTTTAAAAACTCCTAATTGCCTCACATTAATTATCAACCAGGGTAAGTCCTTTTATCTCAAGTGTGTACATAGTATTTGTAAGCTATTCATACAAAGAGTAATGCTAAAGCCAATCGTTTAATATATATGAAATCATAAATCTTGAAGCTTTAAAGAAAGTGATTCGACTAAGCATCATAACCCAAAACTGTGATTCATTCTTAATTCAACTAATTCAAATGAAAATCAACTGAGAGCACTGAAGCATTCACCGATCTCTCTAAGCTATATCTAAACTATTGAATAGAGGGAGAGTATTGGAAATAACTATCTATGCTTTAAATTATAAAAATCAATTCTTTTAACTAACAACTAATTCTTTAAGGAAATAAATTGGAAATGTATATTCAATGGAAATAAACACCAGAAATTCGAAGTATCAATTGCAAAGTGGAAAAGCAAAACATACTTGCAATAAATGGAAAAGTATAACATAGAAAACAGTAGTGAAATTCACCAGAGACCGGGCCCTTAGCCACCGACGAATACTTCTTAACTACTCCAGAATACTTGAATGAACAACAATGCAAATTATATATCAATCATTGCAGTCAATAGACATTACAATCCGATCTTTGTTCAGAACTATGTTCTGTGCATTATAATTATGAATTATGTAGAAAATGAAAGATACATTCTATCCCCCCATTGAGAACGAGCCCTCCCTATCCCTTTATAGCTAAAAGGAAAGATAATTGTGATCCCTCAGGATCAAGAGATCTTGAGGAATCCACTGAAAAATGCTATCTTCGGACAGTTTGTTTGTTCCTACACTAATCCTTACTGATTTATCTTCGATTCGACCTCATTTTGTGTGTATTCTTTCCCGTTATTAGGTCCTAATGTTCTTTCTTGTAAATATTCGTTGTTTCATCTATTATTTTCAGCATAAAAACAACGGGAATTAGTTTAGACGGTTAAATTGTATCAAAATCATGTTTCATTCATTCTTCATCAAAATCCTTTCATTATATTTTATATCATAACACAAAATGGATAAGGAAGGTGAAAAAGGACAGTAATCAATAGTAAATGCACACCTATTCCAAGGCTCAGCACATAGACCTACCAATTCCCTGAAATCATCAAACTTTTCCAACTCAGTTATTTGCCAAAATGAAATAGGCATAGTCACCCCTAACCAAGAAATCCTAATCACCATCACTGCCTTGTCCATTAACCAAATGCTAGAAATTCCATAACAACCGGAGGGAGTGCATTTCTGCATTGGGACCCTCACTAAGCTTTTCCTAAAGATATATTTTCCTAAAAGGTTTCAAATCTTTGAGATTTTCCTCCCTTAATCAGTACAAACTCTTAAAAACAACCCACCATACTCTCCTACCCTGTTTTCAGAACAAACCAGACAAATTGTGACTATTGTGTCCTGTATCCTTGGATATTTTACTAATGATTGTGTAGATGAAACCATTCTTGGTTTCCTCTCTACCTTTTTCCCAGGCTAGCCTCCAACTATAATTTTCAACTTTGCTCAACTTATGGCATATATCATGCATGATCAACTGATCAAACTATCAGAAGAAGGAGTGTTCAAATTATCCTTAGTATTATTTCATTTGTTCATATATTTTCAGTCAGAAAGGTTTACAATCAACCTACAAAAGCTAGACACCCAGGGTAATCCCCATTCTGTAACCTTTTGGACATCATTAATCAGAAAGGTTTCCAACAAATTTAGTTTCAAAGAATTTATTGATTCGTTTTTATACTCAGTGGTTAATATGCTCAACAACAACATTCAACCCAGAATCAACGATGAAATCATAAAATCTCTACAGTTATATGACTAGAGAAAGACAGGAGACTGGTATTTATACCATAATCACACAGAGATCAGAGTATATGGAAGACAACTAGTCCCTTACAAGCTTCCCAAATACCTCCCAATCAGTATATTTTCCTTAGAGTACATTACAAAAATCTTGAATTCTGATGAGTTAAACTTCCTTTCAACCGAAAAGAAAACCCAATTCAAGATAAAAGGCCAACTAGGGCCCTTTGTATGCAACAATAAGAATGGAGGGAAGGCAGAAGACAAATGCCTATGGGAGTTAAAGTTTAGAAATAGTTGCAAATGGTCATATGATACCCTGGGTGTCATAAGAAAAATAAGAACTAAGTTTAAACTCACCCCTTTCATCCATGAATCTAAGCCTGTTATAGAGAAATATTCCAATCAGTCAGAGTGGTAGGAGAAAAATCTACAGAAGATGGAGGAGTAGCTTGATACTAGTTCCATTCTGCTTACTCCAAACCCACAAGATAGAAATTCAAAAAGTTCTAGAGAAGAAGGCTCATACTGAGAAGAAGGTACATCTAATAATAAATTCAAGCTTATGTACAAAAATAAAGCAAAGCTAAATCCAGTAATAGAGCAAGAAGAGGAAATTGGAACACAGACAAAAATTGTTACCAGGGATAATACACCTACACCACAAACATAAGAAACAACTCTGCCATCATCTTCTGGGCTAGAATCACTCAAAAGAAAAATAGTGCAGATATTTCAACATCCAGTAAGCCAATTGATAAGGGAAAGGATATCATTGAGAAATATAAAGAGAATAAAATTAGAAATGAAGCATTGAATACTGTTACATATGCACAATATTGGAAGCAAAATCCCAGTGATCAGAGTAGGTTGCTTTCAGGTTTTGACATCGGGACAAAGACAATGCAGATGACATTGCTACAACCGAAGATACAGCCCCCCAAAAATTCTGGAGTTTATAATAAAATATTCTTTGAAATTCCTGCCAAGGATGTGCATCCAATTGACTAAATTGAATTCAAAAAGTAGGCAAGAGAGACGATATATTCAACCATGACACATAAAGCTCCAAGTGTTCAGAAGTTGCATAACTCCCTAGAAAATATAAAGTGAGAGTTAAATCTAGAGAAAGCCTCATCACAAGAAAAATACAACATGATTAAGTGACTCAAAGAGTTCGTAATTTAAACTTGGCTATAATCCAACTGAAATCAAGGCAGCAAAAGAACTTATAAATAAGAAAAATTTAGACATGGTTTCACTGAAGAAACATTTAAAACTACCAACTACTGAGCATCCACAAAACAAGGATGTTTTGGAGATAGAAAATCAAAAGGATGAGATGATGAATTTGATCATCCAGTTCACAGCTCAACTAAAGGAAATGGAGGTAGAGATGGATAAGCTTGTACATGACAAACAAGCTACCATGGAAGCAGTTCCCATTACTGCTATTCCCATAGTACCTACATCAGCATTAGTATCTACATCAACATCAACAATACCAATAGCCCATCCCACTGATGAGGCTAGAAAATTAATCAAATAAATGGAAGATATGTTTATTCGGGCTACATATATTAATAAACTCAAAGAACTTGTAAAGAGCTTAGAGGATGAAAATAAATTGGCAGGAGTAAGGTATCAAGCTGAATTACAGAAAGAAAATATACTCACTGACATAATGCACAAGCTGGAAAAGGAGTTGTCATTAAACAAATCCTTTAGCCCAAGCAAAACTACAATTTTCGGCCAATATCATTAATTAGTTAATGATATTTGGCCTTCTATACAGATTATATTTGAGCAGAATGACTTAGTGAAGGAAGATGTTGAGGCAATTCAGAAAGTTAAAGTCAACCTTGGAAAGAAACCTGAGGAATCCTCTGAAATAATCAAATTCCTGAATTCTAAAAATAAGTATGAATTGGAAAAGCTCAGGATACCTGACAGAAGAGATAATATCCTAGAAGTAAAGAAAGTGACTTCCAAAATAAATCTACTAGCACATCTAGAAGAGAAATTCAAAACCATGGAACTCACAGTGAACATTGTTTTTATAAATTTTGATGTATTGAGAGACAAGAGTCTTCCTAGTCCACTAATGATAAATGAAAAACTCATGAGACATGAGTATTATGACAATAAGTTAAGGGAAGTGGCCAAAGAAACATCCCACATTTCCTCAATGAAGTGCATTCCCATAGTCAATGTACTCTTACAAACTCCAAGAAACTTATTTTACCTCCAACATGAGGTAAATGATATTTTTGTAAATAAGCCTACGTTTGCCAAATATTTGGAGGCAAATGAAATTTACCACAGGATGATGAAATAAAAATCCCAGATGAAGAAACTTCAGATAAGGGGTGTGATTTACTATAAAAGGTGAAATAAAAGACAGATGAAAGAATAGATAGATAACAACAAGCAAAGAATCAGGGCCATATATCAGTTAGTTGAAAGATGTCACTATCATTCTGATCAAAGATATCTTATTTTCCTAGAATAAATCCTAGTCAGTTGATAGGATATTTTGTAATATGTTCTATAAATACTTCATCATTTGAAGTATGAATGGTCTGTCAAGTGTGTATTTCTGAATATTTTAGTAACTGACTGATCTCTTGCCAAAGGGTTATTGTACCAATTTCTAGTAGAGAGACTGAACAAGTTATAAAGAGACTTCGTTATAGGATTCATGTGTTGAGCTATCTTAGTGAAGTATAAATTTCAATTGCTCATGTTTTCTTTCTAGGTATTCCACAAAATTATATGTGTTCAAAATATGAATGTTATAATAGGAATATTACTCTAGAATTTGCTCAAAAATTACACTCTACTTTTAACTGCTATACATTAATGTGTTTTCTTTGGATATCGGGTTTAGAGAATTCTTAATTTCCCTCTGATCCTGATTGACCTCTTCACCCTTATTTATTATTTGGTTTAAGGAATTCTTAATTTCTCCTTGATCTTGATTGAAATATCACTTCACCATTTAGCATTGATATCTGATATTTCTCATCTATATTGCCCTATAACACTTTATTTATAATTTGGTTTTGTTCTGTTTCAAATCATATTGACTCCATAGCCCAATGGAAAATGGAAAAGCACCTATTCATCTAATTCATTAATTACACCAACCAACAAAAACCAATAAAAAACCAACCTAACCAAGCATACATAAATAGCCTAATATCCATTGATTAAAATAAAGTTAAATGATATAGAGAGAGCCCTTTCTGAGATTAGGAAGGCTAGATCCTAAGCTCCAAAGTACGCTTGTGGTTACCTCTGATATTTATTTTTAAATGCTAAAACAACCTTTGGAAGTTCTAGAGTGGTAACATGGGGTACTCCCAAGAGTCAATGGAGAAAATGACATATTCAATAATTCCATCAAGAGCTACCATAAATATATCAATAAGATGAAACAATGTGGTGGTATTTCTCAAAGCCCCTTAGAGATTGAGCTTCAATATGGTTTCCTTGGGCATCACATTGATTGTATCCCCAAGATCAATTAATGAATTAGGGACCATAATGCCATCGATTTTTACATCCACTGCTTGGCTATAAGGCTCTAGGTACTTTGTGGAGATCACCCTCCTAAGCATAAAATCAAATAGTTGTCCAACAACATTTATGGTGGGGGTATCTCTTCTTCTTCTCTCGGGCCTTTTGAAACATGTATCCTTAATAGTCTTGTTTTAAATATGAACATATTTAATGGCCTAGAGAAGGGGTATATTTACACACAAAATCTTCAATTGTCCCATAAGTTCAACCTCTTCTGGGGTGTGTTGGTTAGGGTGTATCAACCTTTGAGGATAGAGATGTGCATTTACTTGAGGGACACTTTCTTCTCTCTCTTCCTGAAGCTCTTCAGGTGGAGAAGGTGATTGATTATCTGGGAGCACCTTCCTAGACCAAAGGTTGATCTCTTAGATGTCCATAGCATAAGAAATATAGGATGTCTCTTTGTTGTATACCTATTGTGCCTGCTTATCTCTTGGGTTCAGATAAGGTTGAGGAGGAATTTGAGGTTTATTTTGTGGGGTATCATGAGTTAGCTATGGTTGAGATTGAGATGTATGAATTAAAGCATGAGGATGGTTTTTTTTGGCCTTCACCCTAGTGAGTCATTTCCCTATTCACGAAATTGGGGTGGATATGGATGTAAAGGATGGTTCATAGGATGCAGAGGATATTGAGGAGCATAAGGAGAAGGATAAGGTGTGGAACATGATGGATGGGTGGAATGGTGTGAAGGCTCAAAAGGTGCATTTTGATTTGGATTTTAGTGAGGATAATGTGCACCTTGCATGCCTTTTTGATATGGTCGAGGACAAAGGGTCTCCTTTAGTTAATGAAGAAAACAAACTATGACCTACCTGTTGGGCCACAAATATGTCCTTATTATTATCACTTTATAACATCTATTTCATCTATTCTATCATTTTTTATTACATTATTTATCATAATTTATCATTTAAATCCAATTTTATAATTATTTATGCTCTTATGGATAAATACCACTTTTCCTCCTTTATTTCTAATAAATTGAAGATTATTATGCATTATTTTTCCTATGATGGTTTATTAATGAATTTTTTATGACATCACTCATGATTTTAGCCTCCAATATCTCTTCCAGATTGAAAATTTGATTTCCAGCTCATAATAAAATATTCCAATTTGATTTCTAGCTCATAATCAAATATTCCAACTCAAAAATTTGATGGAATAAGAAAGGGCCATTTTGCGTCGGACTTTTCGCACAAATGAAGATGAATCCTAAAAATCCAAGACATGGGTTTTGTGTAGAACGAACCAAGTTAGCTTCTTCGTGAGAAATTTTCCAAAATTTGGTTTGTATTAAGAGAAACACAAGGTTCTTCGAAGATGATTTTCCTAGATTTTCTATTGTGGTCGTTTTCCTAATTCTTCCAATTGCAATACCAGATTCAACTTGTTCCTGCAGAATGATGATGGAAATATCTTTTAGATATGATATTGTTTATTGAGATCAAGTAATCAATCAAAAATTTTAATTGAAATCATTTTGTAAATCAACTTTCTTGTAACTTCCCTTTGCTCTCTGTGTATTTAAATCAAACCAGAGATCAAAGAGAAAGGATAACTAGGAAAGGAATGAAGGGAACCAGAAGGAAAAAATGAACAATTGTTTAACATGAGATGAGAGACAAAGGAAAGAGCTTCATTATGCTGTAGTTATTTATCTCATATATTTCAATAAAAGAAGCTATCCATTGTGTTCTACATAGTTACTTCTAGTCTGATTTGAGTTTCTTCTCAAGGCAGAACTGAGTCTTGTGAAGTTGGGCCCACTACCTTGGAATAGGTGTTGCCTTGAACATATAAAGTAGTTTAGTTGCGTGCTTGTCTATTTGAGTTTAAATTTTTTTTATTTAAAGTCAATTTCCTCTCTTTTAAGTAATTTGTTGTTTGCTGCATTTTACATATTGATATTTCTTGCAATTTCCAGATTTCATTTAATTTATTGCTCTCGATTAGTATTTGAATTATGTTGAGTATAATAGGTTAAATTTCCAATTCAAAAATGTGTGATTTAATTTAGTATTGATTCAAGTCGTGTCATTAGCATAATTATTTTCCTTTCATTTACTTTCTCGTTTTGAGATTTAGTATTGATTTTCAAGTCTAACATTTTATTTCTTTTTGAATGAGATTCATAGTGTAGAACATAATCATGTATTACCAGTGTTAGCTATTGGTGTTTTCTATGCATATTTTTTTCCGATTGCCTTTGAAATAAAAAGACATTCCTTAGTTGATAATTAATGGTTAGGTGATTAGTTTTTTTACGAAGCAATTAATTTTGCCCAACATTTTGGTTCCATTGTCGCAGAAGGCAGTCAAATAGCACTACCACACTAATATCTGGTTTTAGATACACAATTTCATTCCCAGGAGCATGTTTCCAAGTAATTTATTTTTATCTTCTTGCTGTAAAACAATTTGGTATTAAAAATGCGAGGTAAGAACCTAAGTAACCAGCAAGTAAAATAGCTTCTCAATAACCCACTTTTCGGAAAATGCATAGAAGTTAAATATGATAGGTGTTTTTTTTTTCTTATGAATTACTAAGTAAAAATGGTAGAAATATGAAGAAATATTTTCATTTCACTTAAGTGGTGATGTAAGAACTACCCATTCCACTAACAAATTGACAGGAAGATTTGAAGGAGGAGCCTTAAAGAAACACATGAAGAACATCTTCTATAATGGTAAGAAATGGGTCACACTACTACTTTTGAATTTCCTATCAAATATCTAGGAGGAGTAACACAAATGCACATCATTCCCTCATCTACTCTACAAAAATTTCATGGTTTGGGAAATGAATATCCAGATACATTTTTTTTTTAGTTTGAAGTACTTTGTAGAGGATATGATTTTTATACTAATGATCAAAGGTTGAAGGTATTTCCTTTTACTTTAAAAGGAGAAGCTCTCTGATGGTTCATGAGCCTTGGTGGGAATTGCATTCAAACATAGGAGGACATGAAGAATGTATTCTTGAAGAATTATCAAAACTATTTCAAGTCCATTGAAGACATTTTCATTATGATACAGTGGGGAGATGAAAGCTTGGAGGACGACCTGGAGTGATTTAAATACAACATTAAAAAATCAAAGCATAAGAACTTGGAAAAAGAGATATTAAAAACAATCCTTCTTAAAGGAATCAAAGATGAACTTTTAGAACTCTTAACTCTGATAGGAAAAGGTGATTTTTTTTAGCTATCATATGATGATGTTTGTGATTTATGCATAAGGTATTCAGGAGGAATCTCGAAGGCTGGTAAGAATTATAGAGTATTTTCTTCTTTCATTTCTAAATATACTACAAGAACAAGAGATATAAGAGCTAAAATCAATGATTTATTTGAACATTTTTAAATTAATTGTATTAGCTCTCTAAATTCATAATTGCATGTTTTGGAGATAAAGAAAAATCAGGTAAAAATTGAAGAAGTGGTTTTCCCTCATTGCAAAAAGGATCATCCTACGCATAGTTTATCTTTCTTACCTAGGATGAAAGCAACATATCAAAGATATCAAGAAGCTACAAGCTCACAACCATGAAAACCATGGCCTATGTGTATGGTTCAAAAAAATTCCTCTCCATTTTCTTACTTGCATAATCCATTATGGAATACTCCTTTGTTAGGGCAGCCATGTCAATCTCAATATAACCACAACCAATCTTGTCCACAAGTTTGGAGTGGTTCATCTTATGATTACATGAATACTCTCCCTCAACTTGTAACAAAAGCACTTAATCCATATTCTTTACCATCTCTTCCACAACATCTTGCTTTCCTATCAAGATCATCCACACAACCCAATCAACTACATCATCAAAATCCTCCATGCTCTACACAATTTCCTCCTCAATCCATTCCACACCCTCATAGTAATAAACTAGTACAACATGCTTACAGTGTTGAACTAAAAAATTTACGTACCCTTCCCACCAATTCTTTCTCACATACATCATTACATAAAACTTATATTGATATTGGGAAGGCTTCAAATACAAAAATTGTAGAATTCATGGAAGAAATTATTGATACGAAAACCATTGGAAATCAAGAGAGTCAAGGTTGTATTGAAGATTGGTTTTTCTCCATCATTATTTTGCGGCATCACTCCATACTTCAAAATTTTTTGGCACCATCCATTCAAGGGAAGTTGGTCTCTCATACTCTATTATTTATTTACATGTATTTTTCAAATTTGGGTATGTACAACTTGAGGCCTTATTTCGAAAATGGTTCCATTGGAAGTACTCTTACACGTAAGTATATTTTATGTTTCAAAGTAGAGTAGGTTATTGTAGGAAATAGAATAAATAAATGAATTTATTTATCTAAAAATAAATAAATAAATAAATAGTTGTTTTTGTTGTAGCACGTTGTGGAAATCAACACCGACGATAAATGTTTGAGCTTCTTTATACATGTATATGTATTATATTGAATATAATGTTTCTAGAGACACTCATATTCATTTTTGTCACCAATTTGGAAAAATTTCTTTAATATCATATCTTTTTGGCTTGCAGGCTTGATAACATTTCTGCAAAGATAGTCAAGACAATCATATTTTGAGGTACAAAAAGGGAATATTTTAAAAAATATATATATCTTAAGTATCCCTTTATGTCTACATTCAAACCAAATTTGAATCACTCAATTTGGATTTGAAAAGAAAAAGTTATAATCAAAACATTCATAGGGTGTCTAGTTGGTATCTCCGGGAGAGAGTTGGGATAGTTAGATTTTGGAGGCCTAAATGACAAGATCTTGAAAACCTATTTCTAATGTATATTACCCTATGAAATTAGTTTACAATTAAATTTGAATCACTCAATTTTGATATCATATGAAAAATGTATGACTAAAATACTGACTGCCTATCATAAATCAACATTCTTAAAACTCAGTTTTTCTATATGCTCACATGCATATTTGACCCATCAAATATTTTTTTATTAAAAACCTGTTTCTATTAGAGATATATAAATGAGTCTAATCTAATATCGAATTTTAATCATTTGAATCCATCATCAAACAAATAATTTATGCCTAAAATATAAACTGTTGGTCTAAGTTGGGATATTGAAAATGACTTTGTTATGTAGGTTGTTCTAAGTAAATATGATATTGACATATCATATCATAGAATTTTTATAACCTGTTTCTATTGGTGATATATATTTAAAACAAATTTCATTTGGCTTTGGAATGACTCACATTGCATGAAAAACAAAGAAGTTATAACTAAAATATCGTTGGTTAGTATGGTTGACCACTGCTCCCCCACAGGTAACAAATTATGTTTTTATTTTTTTCCTATGGATTGGTTTTACAGAGTAAATAATTGTTATTTTTTTCACATTTATTGGATTAATAGAGCCCGTACAACTCTATTCTTCCATTATTTTATGTTTTATTGCAGGTAGATGCTCATTTTTTTTGCAGGTCCGAGGAGAATAAAGGAAGTCAATTTATGAAAAAGTGATTCTTGAAGACAATGTTAATGAAATAAGGGAATTTCATAAAAACATCTATTAATAATTTCAAATATATTATGATGTTAAGTTTTCTATGTGTCATGATCTAAAATGTCTTATAAGATCTTTCCACAAATGTCCCACGAATACCTGCCAACAAGGAAACGATGTGAAGATATTTTCATTACTTGATAGGTTCATAACAGGAAAAATGAAGAATTGAAAATTCAAGTCATTAGCACAGAAGCATTTTTGTTTTTCAAATGATCATTTTTTTCCATTCATTCACCATTGATAGATTGTTGTTCCTGTTAACAGATTTATGTTCCCTTAGGAAACAACATTACTGCAACTGAAATCACAGTCGTTGTAACTTAATTTATTTATTTGTTTACTTTTTTTAATAAACTGTTGTTTCTTTTCTGATTTCTCTTATCTTTTTGTGTTTCAGGTGTGCTTCCTTCAAAGTTGTGGTTGCCATTTCACTGGCAAATGCACAGTTATTATATTAAATAAACAGTTGTTGTTTCTTCCAACGAAAATTTGT
Organism: Pinus albicaulis; assembly: GCA_034641835.2. NCBI lineage: Eukaryota > Viridiplantae > Streptophyta > Pinopsida > Pinales > Pinaceae > Pinus > Pinus albicaulis. Next base: position 367,380,367 of record CM076581.1, read on the forward strand.
TGTTTTATCAAATGAAGAGTTGTTGTTCTATTCCAAACTACACATTTGTTGTCCCATATTCGTCTGTGTAGCTGTTGTCTGATAAAATAGACAACTGTGTTTCTTTTGTGTATGCTTAATAACTGTCGTTCAATCAATGGAACAACATTGGTGTGTTTTCTTTCTATTCAATCAATTGAACAACTGTTGTTTAATCAATTGAACAGTTGTTGTTCAATCAATTGAAAAACACAATTTTAGGTGTGTTTTTTTTGTTGTTTAATCAATTGAACAGTTGTTGCTCAATAAATTGAACAACAATATTTTTGGTGTGTTTTTTTGATGTTCAATCAACTGAACAATGCAAATTTTTTTGTGTGTTTTTTTTTGTTGTTCAATCAATTGAACAAATTTTATGGTGTGTTTTTTTGTTGTTCAATCAATTGAACAACGCAATTTTTTTTAGTGTGTTTTTTTGCTACTTAATCAATTGAATATTTTTTGTTCAATAAATTGAACAACAATTTTTTTGGTGTGTTTTGCAATTTTTTTGGTGTATTTTTTTTGTTGTTAAATCAATTGAACAATTGTTCAATCAACAAACATAAAAAAAAATTGTGTGTTTTTTGTTGTTCAATCAATTGAACAACGCAATTTTTTTGGTGTGTTTTTTGTTGTTCAATTAATTGAACAACGCAAATTTTTTGGTGTGTTTTTTATTATTCAAACAATTGAACAGTTGTTGTTCAATCGACTGAACAACCATGCTTTTGTAATAAATAGCTATCTAAATCAATTTTTGCCAATTTTATGGCCATATAACCATTTGTTTTATGAATTTTCCCATGAAAATCATCTTGTCAATGGGGAATGTGCATCTAATAAAGGGAAAAGCAGGGACACTAATAACAATAATTTTACCTTTAATGGATATCTTTATTTTCAAATATTGATATGGCCTAACTATGTAATGGCTTGTTGGATATATTTTCTTTAGACATATTATAAATAATTCATTATCTTAATACCATGTTGGGATATCTTTGTACACTATAAATGGCTAATATTCTAGGGTAGGGTGACTTAGGAATAAGCGTATAACTTTTATTGGAATTTATTTTCACTCCTCACACCATCGAAAACTCTTAAGGAGCTAATCAGTCTCCCTCTACTTATGATATATATATATATATATATATATATATATATATATATATATATATATATATATATATATATACACAACAATGAAAATAATATGCAAATATTTTAGAAAGGATAGGGGGTCTATATATATATACAAAAATTAAAATAATATGCAAATATTTTAGTAAGGATAGGGGGTCTCATTATGAGCCAAGATACCATGATCATAAGGAGATAATAAGTAACATTCCCACAATGGCTACCACATGAGGCCAATGACCTCCTAGCCAAAGTAAAAATTTCCTGAAGGATAGGAGGTCTCATCATGAGCTAGCCTGATTACTTTGTTAAATCCTATTGAATGGTGTTGTGGCTATCTCATTACCATGCCAGCATGGTGGTCTCTCTATAAGAGAAAATAAATTATATAAATACTAAATAGAGGATTCAGGATCATTTTTGGGTTAAAAAGAAACCTTGTTGAGGCTATGGACACCTGCTCGCAACAGTGGCTCTGTTTGTGGCATTGGAGTTTCATGTTAAACAACCATTCATTTTTCACTTATTCTTACCAACCCATTCTCAAAGGAGAACTTACCATTTGAATAGTGTTGTCTTTATAAACACTAGCATGCATGCTAAAACTACATATGAATTACCTTAATTATGTATGATTATTTAATCCCAGCAGCTATTACCTCTTTTTACATATCATGTTCTGTCACAATTTTCAATCAAAGAAAAAATCCTCTTCATAACAATTATTTCTCTATTTTTCCTTCTTAAGAATTTCCCCATCATCCTTATGATTTGCGTTTCTTTGATTGATTTCTCTCACAAGATATGTTGTTCTAATTATTATTTTGCAGGATTTTTGAATCCATAACGTCTTTTCTTGTGCTTTCTAGTCGTGGAAACCTTGGGAAGAAAAACCCTAGCACACTTCGTACTTACTTTCAGCTTGCATGACTTCCACCATTTTGCATCACTTTCAATATTAGCTCCACCTACATGAAATTCAAGAAATCCTAGTCCCTACATACCATTCCACATTTTTACGGAGGTAAAACTTAAGGTAAAATAGCATAAGTATCTGATTTACTAATAGTTTAGAAGAATTTCATGAAAATCCACTGAGCATTATTTATCTTCACTTGTTCCACTTCTTTACCACTTCCCATTTTTTAGAGACACAAAAGCTTTCAGTTAGGGGGAGTGTTACTTTCTTTCAATTCTTTATTTTGACCATGCCATCATCCATCGATCTCCTTATTTATTCTCAAAACCTCCCTTATTCCATGTTATTTTACACTATGCATAACAATTCTAGCACCTTCCTTAGTCTGTTTTATAGTATAGCATGAGGACATGCTAATTCTCCAGTTTAGGGGAGGAATTTCTACACATGATGGTTGTTTTCTATTTTCTTTCTCATTTAAGGCATACAATTTAATTTTTTACAGTGCAAAAAATATTTGTGCATATATTTAAAACTATGAACTAAATTCTTTTGATTTTTGGACAGCAAAGAAGTATCTTTAAACTACACAAACCCAAAAAATTCAAGGTAAATTAGTTTGTAAAATATAAGAAATCGTGCACTATCACCTACAACCATTTTTCTTATATCTAATGATCCATGCCTCAAAATGATATGATTTTTGGATTAGAGAAGCATTAATATAGTTGCAAAATTTCAACAAAATCTGGTTTTTAGCTTTTGGGAAAATGGTTAATGAAGTTTGTAGTTCCTCATATCATATTTTGTTATAACTTGATCTACATATGGTTGAAAGTCAATGTGAAAACTGTTATTCCTTCACCAACATTGCTAAAATTGAATATTTATTATTTGAGGAATAATTCATTTGTTCCATCAATATAATGACTTGGGGTGAATATTTTGAATATTGTATTACAACTTGATCAATACAGAGGCTTTGGATTGCATGAGAACATGCAACATATCCAGTTTGGGGGTATGTTGGGCCATAAATATGTCCTTATTATTCTCACTTTCTAACGTCTATTTCATCCATTTATATAATTCTTTATCCCATTTTTAATCATAATTTATCATTTAAATTCCATTTTATAATTATTTATGCTCTTATTGATAAATACTACTTTTTCTCCTTTTTTTCTAATAAATTAAAGATTATTGTGCATTATTTTTCCAATGATTTTTTATTAATGAATTTTTTATAACATCACTTATGATTTTAGCCTCCAAGATATTTTCTAGATCGCAAATTTGATTTTCAGCTCATAATCAAATATTCCAACTCACGAGTAAGAAGTGACGGTTTTGAGTTGAACTTTTCAGAAAAATGAAAATCAATCCTGAAAATATGAGACATGGGTTGTGTAGAACAGAACAAATAAGTTTTATATGAGAGCTTTTCCAAAATTTGGTCTTTATTAAGAGAAACACAGGTTCTTTGAATATTATTTTCCTAGATTTTCTCTTGTGGTTGTTTTCCTAATTCCTCCAATTGCAATACCAGATTCGACTTGTTATTGCTGAATCATGATGGAAAGATCTTTCATATATGATATTGTTTATTGAGATTATGTAATCAATCAAAAATTTTAATGGAAATAATTTTGTAAATAAACTTTGTTGTAACTCCCCTTTGCTCTCTATGTATTTAAATGAAACCAAAGATCAAAGAGAAATGATAATTAGGCAAGGAACGAAGGGAATGGGAAGGAATAACTGAACAATTCTTCAACACAAGATGAGAGACAAAGTGAAGAGCTTCATTATCTGTAATTATTTATCTCATATATTTCAATAAAGGAAGTTATCCATTATGTTCTACACTATTACTTGTAGTCTGATTTGAGTTTCTTGTCAAGGCAGAACTGAGTCTTGGGGAGTTGGGCCCACTACCTTAGATAAGGTGTTGCCTTGAACATACAAAGTAGTTTAGTTGTGTGCTTTTTTATTTGAATTTCAATTGTTTTTCTTTAAATTTGATTTCCTCTCTTTTAAGTAATTTGTTGTTTGATGCATTTTACATATTGTTATTTATTTCAATTTCCATATTTCATTTAATTTATTGCTCTAGATTAGCATTTGAATTATGTTGAGTATAATAAGTTAAATTTCCAATTCAGTAATGTGTGATTTAATTTAGTATTGATTCATGTCATGCGATTAGCATAATTATTTTCCTGTCATTTACTTTCTAGTTTTGAGATTTGGTATTTCTTTTCAAGTCTTACATTTCATTTCTTTTAAAATGAGATTCATAGTGTAGAACATAATCATGTATAACCAGTGTTAACTATTGGTATTTTCTATGCATATATTTTTCCGATTACCTCTGAAATAAAAAGACGTTCCTTGGTTGATAATTAATGATTAGCGGATTAGTTGTTTTTATTAAGCAATTAATTTTTCCCAACACCACCCTCTAATCGTCCCTAGTATACAAATGGTATGCCTAACATAGAGGGACATTTATATGTTGCATGATTTTGTTCACATACTAAGAAGACTTATATGAAATTCAATGAGAATTCATTCCTACAATGTATTTTTGTACATCTAGGGAAAAAGATATGCAATGCTCTTTCTACTTCCTATTGCTTCCTTTTGATTTGTGTAATGTCCATTTTTCAAGAAAATGTATGTAGCATTTGAGTCTTAAATTTCACCAACATACTCTGTATCTCATGCTTGATGGTTTTCATGTAGGGAGAGGATCTTACCAAGCTTTGGCTAGAGCAACCCCTTTTCTTAGCAACCATTAAGTGGTTCTTGGATAACATTTTGATGTCATCATAAGTTAATTGGTAGAAATATACTCGAGATAGCATGTTGATGGTTTCCATTACATTGTCTCTGATCCCTTACGGAAGAAATAGCTTGAGTGAGTCAAGATCAAGGGTAAAGTTGGCCCTCCTATAATTGAGTTGAAATATTTCCCCATCCTCCTCTAAAGATTCATTAGGCCCATGGGTCATCCTAAATATTTCCTCCTTTGCTTCCTTCGACCTATAGTAGCCCCATTATTTTTCATTGAAGGATTACTACATTTGGGCCCATGTAGTGATGCTATCTCCAGTTATAGTCATAAACTAGCACAAGGTTGCATCTTTGAGGGTAGAAGGAAACAACTTAAACTTTTTTTCATGAGAGGCATAATAATAAGTCATATAATAATAAAAAATGAAACTGTGAGGGTCCTCATAGGTTAGGACATGGAAATGTGAAATGGAAACAAGGCTTAGATTTTCCATTCTAGCATGTCCATTAATTTCTATGATAGGGAAAATATCATTTTTCTTGATTTCAACCATAGTTTGTGTAGGTTAGATAGGTTGTTGTTCTCATATAAGTTATTCAAAAATTTCAATTTTCTCACCAAGAGGTTCTTCTAACTTCCTTGTAGTCAGAAGGAAGTTCACAATCACTGAAGAAGAATGAAGTTTGACTCCTTGAGGGGGTAGAGGTTTTAGGTAATAATTTCATTTGGTTATCCCTACTCCAACGAGGCATGAAACATCACTTATTCTTTTCAATTTTCACTTTTTGTTAGAAGAAATAAGACAAATGAAAAATAGAAAAAAACAAGAAGTTATTAACAAGAAACAACACCTACTTCGACACCTCCCAGGAAATTATGCCAGAAATTGATGATCCATGGTATTTAACCAATGATGTTGCAACTCCTAAGGGATTCTCAAGTTCAATTATCAACCCAGGGTTTGTACAAACTTAGAGGTGACTATGCTATATGCACAATAGGTTCGGTTCTACTCATATCACTCCTATTCATAAAATTAAGTCAAGGTGTTAAGAGACCACTCAACCAACTAATTACAATGAAATTTTTTTATGAAAGAATAAATGAGCATGATTATAACTGCAAAGGTAAAAATTCCATTCATAAAATTTAAAATCTAATTCAAACTACATGAGGGAGAATAGGTGAACCTATTTTCAGAAATAAGTCATGCTACTCTACTTTCCATTCATTAAATGTAAATGCTACTTGAGGTTGCATGAGGGAAAGAAAACACCAATCTATTTGCAAGAATAAATAATTATAATATAATTACACACCTTATTTAAATAAATAACCTACCTTTCATGCATCATTTATATACTCGCACTTTCTTAAAAATGAGGAATCCAATGTTTAACATGTCTATGAAGAAAAATACTAGTTCTAACCCTATTTTTCTATATGATGGTTGCGGTGATGGAAGGATGAGGTTAGAGTGGTCCTAGAGTCTTCCCTAATCATAAAATCATAGTGCGGGGGACATTATTTTACTTAACTATGCTAGACTCAAAGTGTGGAGCAGTAGTGGTTGAAGAAAACAATGCTACGAGGCTACTATAAGAGGTGCTACAGGAGGTACTATAGTGCTACTAGAGGCCCTGTTTTAATATAGGAGGAGGTTAGAGATATTTATATGGAAATAAAATATGTATTTAAAGTAGATAAAGGTGAATCAAGGTTGCGGGAGACCCTTGTCCAAGCCTAGTGCAATGAAACTAGCTCATAAAATAGAAGAAAAGAGAGATTAACGCCTTAAAAATCAACCTCTTCGAGGTAGAAACCTCCTTTACATTACATAAATGAAAAAATATTAGATGATACAAATGAAAAATCCTCCTTTCTATATATAAAAGTCCACGGGGTCACAATATAAGCCTATCTGACCTAACAATAATAATGTAAGGGCACAACAGTATCAATAGTGGGCTTTTATGGGCACAATAATAACAATATGGGGACTACATGGGTACAACAATAAAAATGACGGGGCTACAATAAAAAAAATATGGGACTACACTAGTAATATACAGACCCAAAATTCCTCTCTTCTTCAAAAAAATGTTGTCCTCAATGCTTGAGTAGTTATGGATGCTTGTGTATAAAATTCTCATCCTCCCATGTGGAATCCTTAGTGGGTAAGTTCTTCCACTTGATAAGATACTCTGAAATTGATCGATTTCATAGCTATAGAGTTCTTTTTTGTGTGATTGCTTGAAGTTCCAATATTATTTTTCCTTGCTCGTCAGGTTCTAGCAATATTGTTTGAACTAGAAGTTTGTCACCTATAACCTTATTTAAGCATCAAACATGGAAAATTGGGTGCATTTGGGAAGAAGCAAGAAGCTCCCATTTTTATGCCATAGTACCAACATTTTGAAACACCATGTAAGGACCATAGTAATTTGGTGATAATGTATTATCCTTCTTAGCTTGCTTGAGGGGCATTTTTTTGTATGGTTGTAGTCGTAAAAATACCTAGTCGCCTACATCAAAAATTCTCTCTTTTCAATGGTGATATGCTTGTTGTCTTATTCGATATTTTACCAAATTTAGGTTATCCTTTAAGAGTTGGAGAACTTGTTTTTGATGCTCGATATGATATTCCACTGGTTGAAAATTAGAATTTTCTCTTAAAGATGATGTGATGGATGGTGAATGATATCCATAAAGTGCCATAAATGGGGTCATTTTTACTACAGTGTGGAGGGAAGTGTTATACCACCATTCAGCCAGAGGTAGCCACTTGAACCATTTTTTTTATATCATATACAAAGCAAAGAATATATCCTTCCAAACATTTTTTCACTATCTTAGTTTTCCCATCAGATTGAGGATGATAATATGAGCTATGAGTTAGTTTAGTACCCAAACAAGAAGATAATTTCGTCCAAAAATTTCCTGTGAAAATTGGATCTCTGTCACTTAAAATAATCTTTGGGTTTCCATGTAGCTTTTGAATTGTTTCCATAAATGCAGTAGAAACTGTACTAACTTTAAATGGATGAGTTAATGCACAAAAATGTGCATACTTTTTAAGTCTATCAACTACCACCGTGATGACACTATTTCCATCAGACTTAGGTAAACCTATGATATAGTCCATTGAAATCTCCTCCCAACTTTAACTTGGAATGGATAGAGGTTGTAGCATAAATGAGGTCTTAATTGTATCAAATTTATTTTGCTAGCAAAATAAACATTCCACCACAAAATTTTGAATATCAGATTTAAGGCCATCCCAAAAAAAATATTTCTTCACCCGATGGTAAGTATTTAAAAATCCTGAGTGTCCTCCTAAGGGAGAGGTGTGTGATTCCAAAAGAATATTTTGTTTTATCTGGGAATTATTACAAATATATAAACTATATTTGTACCATAACGAATCCTTTTTCCAACTAAATGTATCATATGTACTGAGATCTTGCTGCAAATTTTGAATGAGTGTCCACACTTATTCGTCATTCTTATATTACTACCTTGCTTCAGCTATCCAATATGGATGGATAATAGAAATGGCACAAAGAAATGCTTTCACAACCTCATCCTTTCTTAATAGTGCATCTGCAATAACATTTAGCTTCCCTTTTTTGCAGATGATTTAAAAGTCATAACCCAACATATTTATGACCCATTTTTGCTACTCTTCTGAAGATATTATTTGTTCCAAAAATTATTCAAGACTATCATTATCATTTTTTACCTTGAAATGTCTTCCCATTAGGTAAGGTCGCCATTTCTTTAGTTCATGTAGTATTGCCAACATTTCCTTCTCATAAATAGATTTATGTAAATACTTTCCTTTGATTGGAAAACTTTCAAAAGAAATGGGTCTTCCTTCTCACATTAAAGCAACACCAATTCAATTTCTTGAGGCATCACATTCCACAGTTAAAGATCTTGTGAAGTTTGGTGTAGATAATACGTCTTCTTGGCACGTTTCCTCTTTAAGATGTTCAAAAGCCTTAGTTTCTTCAAGAGTTCATGAAAATTCATATTTCTTCAATAATGTTGTTAAAGGTGATGATATTTTTCCATAATTCATAACAAAATTGCAATAATACCTGGTTAACCTGAGAAATCCTCGCAACTGCTTTATGGTTGTGGGAGCTTTCCATTCCTTAATTGAATTAATTTTGTTAGGGTCTACCTTAACACCTTTGTGAGATACAATATGACCCAGATATTCCACCTCTTGTACTCCAAATAAACATTTGGATGTTTTTTCATATAATTATTTCTCCTCCAATATTTTTACCACCTTGTGAACATGTTGAACATGATCCTTCCAAGAACTGTTGTAGATTATTATATCATCAAAAATTACTAACAAAAATTTTCTAAGGAAGGGTTTGAAAATGGAAATTAATCAACCCTTGAAATATAGAAGGTGCATTGGTACAGCCAAAATGCATGACCAAAAATTCATAATGCCCTCAAGATTTTGAAATGTTGTTTTCAGAATGTCTTCAGTATTCATTCTAATTTGATGATATCCTAGACAAAGATCCAACTTGGTGAAATAAATAGCGCCATGTAATTCATCCAATAATTCATCAATCACAGGAATGAGAAATTTATATTTAAGAGTGAGATTATTCAGCTTCCTATAATTTGGACACATGCGCTATAATCCATCCTTATTGTGCACCAATACTACTAGAACAGAGAAAGAACTTTTTCTAGGTTGAATTATACTAGCCTCTAGAATTTTTGCAATAACACATTCAATTTCTCTCTTTTGGACATAAGGATATTAGTAAGGCCTGATGTTTGTAGGAACACTTCCTAGAGTCAAATGAATATGATGATGATGATAAAAAATAGGTGGGAGTCCTTTGGGAGTTTCAAACACCTTGGAATGATTTTCTAAGACTTTTTTGATATTGGGAGAAATAGATGATTTTCATGTTGGAACTTCTAGTGAGCATAATTGTGCAATTACGCCTTTTTATTATTTCTTCACAAGATTTTTCAAGACATTAGAGCTTATTATATTTCACGTATTCCATATGATTCCCTGTAATTCAGCTTCCTTTCCTTCCAAAAAAATTATCAAGAAAATTTCTTGAAAATTAAAAGCTACTGCCGCCAAAGATTGTAACCATTGTAATACTAGTACAACATCGGCACTACCCATTGGAACAGAATGAATTGAACTATTAAATACATATTTCCCCATGGTTAGATTGATATTATGGCAATTTGTAGATAAATTTATAATTCCTCCATTTTCATCCATCACTTGACACTTTAGTGTTTGGTATAGGAAGCAATTCAATTCCTTGACTAGCTTACAATGAATAAAATTATGGGTACTACCCGAATCAATCAACACTATTACATTTTTCTTCTTGATATGTTCTATCTTGACGCTTCCAGGAGTGGTAATTCCCACCAATGCATTATAGTATATGGTCAGATTCATTTCTTCTTTCTCTAGGGTCTGTTCCTGGTGTATATCCTCTTCTTTTGAATTTTCTTGTCCATTTTCTTCCCCGTCTTTGCAATCTATGTAAAATATTTTCTTCTTAGCGCACTTATGAACTTTAGTGTATTTGTTATCACAACTGTGGCAAAGCTCTTTTTCTATTTTTTCTTCCAATTGTTGTGGTGTAAATATTGTAGGTTGTGGAAGTATAGGAGTATCAAAACTTCAATATTGATAGATGTGAGTGGTAGGCTTCCTTGTCGCCATAATTTTAATTTCAGTTTCTCTTGCCAACCTGAATTCCTTATCCAATGAATCAGGTTCCCAAAGGTGAATCTCATGTTAAATTTTATCCTTTAAAGAACCTATGAAGACATCAATCGTGTGTTCATTTAGAATGTTAGTTAACCTTATATTCAATTTTTGGAATTCCTCAATGTTATCCACCATTGAACCCTTTTGTTTGATATTTTTCAATTGGCTAAAGGAGGTGTTTCTCTTTGTATCCTTATAATGTGTTATCATTTCCTTCATAAAAATTGACCAAGTGACAATTTTTTTACGAGAGAAAATCCATCGATACCATACAAATGTATTTTGTTCTAAATATAAAGTTTCAATACATGCCTTTTATGTGCTTTTCACATTATGGAGATGGAAATATTTCTCCATCTATAGTATCCATGTTACGGGATCCTTTCCATCAAACTTATTCATATAGATCTTTGGAATATGTTGGGTTTCTAATCCAACGTTAGAGTTTATGAAATCATGATTAACATTTATTTTGTTCTCATAATGAGTTTCCTCTACTACATTTTCTCTATTTGGAATCATTTCTTGTATAAACTTAGTGAAACATTCCATGAAACCTTTTGTGTCTACTTTTAGATCATTCTTCATGTTTTCCATGTTTCCTTTCGGTTTTTCTTCTATACCATCAATATTAGCTTCCATTCCATCCATCTTAACTTCCATGCAATTCATCTTAGCTTCCATTCCTTTCTTCAAACCATCCATTTTAACTTCCATTTAATTTTTGGTTAATTTTTGCGAGAGTGACATTCGTTGCACTTGGCCATGTAATTTTGATATATCATGTTGAAATTCTTCCTCTTCATGTGTCATAGTAGACATTTCTGAGGGATTAATGGGTGTGGAATTATTTTTGGGAGGCACTACAGAATCCAATACGTATATCTATGTTTCAATATGAGATTGGAATCACTTCAAACTAATTTTTAAAACAAACGTTATGAAATTTTAAAAAACAAATTCACACATTTTTCTTTATTTTTAGGAGTTCTATATTGAACCTGAATTATCTCTGTGAGTTAGGATATTAAATACCTAAATTTTAGTCCTTTAGTATCCCTTTGATTCTTCTTTCCAATGCTAGACGTTAGTCATAATTTGGATTCTTCAAGACCAAGTTATGCCTCATCTCCCACAATGTTCTAATTATGGGATGGTTCAGTAGAGAAAAATTGTACAACATAACACTTGCCATTGTTTTGACATTCTTATTTGAAGTCAATACAAAAGAAACTACAGTTTATGAAATTTTGACAACTTTTTACATAATTCCAATTTGATGCCTGAAACAAAATTTATGATTATTTTCCCTCAGTCACCTGTTTGAGATGAAATTAGAGAGCCTCAAAAAATAGTAACCTCCACATATCATATCTCTGAAAATGTTGTGAACCAATATTTGACATTTTTACATGACGTTCCTCAAGATTTTGGCTCAAATGGGTTTTTTTTAGCCTCTGAACCTTGAAAAAAGAACACTATAGTGAAAATTCCACGATGTCCTATTTTCTGCAATGAAACCCTAGAATCCAAAGTTATGATACCAAATTTCATCAAAGTAGCTCACATAATAGAATTAAAGAGAGATCATCGCCTTATAAATCAGCCTCTTCAAGTGGGAAACCTCCTTTTCATTACATAAATGAAAAATTCTTGGATGATACAAATGAAAAAACCTCCTTTCTATATATAGGATTCCATGGGGTGACAATAGAATCCTAGCCAACCTAACAATAATAATGTAAGGGAACAACAATAACAATAATGTGATTTTATGGGCACAATAATAACAATACAGGGACTAAATGGGTACAAAAATAACAATAAGGGGGATACACTACCAACAATAAGGGACTACACTAGTAATATAGGGACCTAACACATATTATCCCTTGGAGGCTTATCTTGCACCAAAGTTGAAGCCCACAATGTCATTCCTTTACCCCAACATACTGAATTCAGATACAGAATTTGGAAATGTGGTGAGGTGCCTAGGAGTAATATGAAAGGGTCTAGGTGGATGTGGAAAGGTGTTCCCACCAATAAAAACCACCACAATTCCTGCAACTAGACAAGCACATGAATCAAATGAAAATAATATTGTGAGATAAAATATCATGGAAAATATGATTTGAATTTTATTAGAACTTATTATATCTTACAACACTACCCTAATTTCCAAACCAATGATGCAAACGTCAAAATTACAAAATCTAGACATACAAAAGGATTGCAAATCACATTTATCAATTTCCAAAAAATCATAAACAATTTTTTTTGGGTTTTGAATGTGGATCTATCCAATCACTCTTCCCACAAGAGAGATGATAGGCAAGGATACAATCACCTTTTTTCATGATATAACACCTACCAAAACAAATAAATAATTGCAATACTCAAACAAGAACATGAAATAATGACGAGGAACTAAAGATTGTGGGTTGGGACCAAAATCCAAGGGTTTCATTCCTTTAAAACTAACTTAGACACACATGAATAGTAAAATTATCATTAATAGAAAATGATAGTCACATACATCCTGAAAAAAAATACAATGTCAAGCACTAGCCTCACAATATCTACTCTTAGCTCGAACCAAAATTCGAATCCTAACGAGCGTGTCATCTAGTTTATTTATAAAAAGAAAAAATTGAGGGGTAACTCCTTTAAAAGGAGAAATGTTCCCCATCAAAATATTGAGATTTTGGATCTAGTTCCCATGTCCTTTTCATGCACTTTAATTTCCTCGATTGCTAACGAATGTGATCTGTTGGAGAGGATACTGTGATCTCAAGCTGAGTTACAGAGTTAAGGAGGTGTAGAAGCTCCCTATATTCTCATTAGGTGTCTCCATCAAGCCCCTGCATGGTAAATATCTCCAAAAATGTTTCTTTGGCCTGCATTTTAATCACATTGGGCCATACAATATGACTAACACATTTTAGTCCTCCTACTAAGCATATTGTTACTAAAACTCCTAATTAATGTTATAAAATGAGAGTTTTAAGGGATGGAGGATAAGACAATAAGCTTCAAAAGATACCTATTGATGGGAGCCATCAAGTACCTCTTTCATTTTCCAGAACCAAATCTTCTCTTCCTCCATTATCTCTCTTTTCCTATGACTTAGAAGATGCTCAAAAAATAATTTCTTATCACATCTCATTTGGAGGTTAGAAGTATTCAAATACAAAAATATGGAGGAAGGATAAGAAATAACCAAAACAATAATTCTAGTATAAAAAAATAGCACAAATATATAAGGTTTTTATCCTTAACGAGAAGTGACTATCTCCCTCCATATCTAGCCTTCAAAATTTATTACTGACCAATATTCCCTTCAACATTTTCAATCTTCTTCACTAACAACAAAAAATAATTGAGACTAGCTTATCTAGGTTACACTAAATTAGTCACATGAGCTAGAATAACTTCTCATTAATCATGCTAAGGTTTCAAGACTATATAACTCAAGCCTTTATCATACTCTGGGTATTCTTCCAAACCCTAACCTCATGAAATCCATCAAACCATAATAACCAGATTGCCTAGGGTTTCCTTCTATCCTTACCATTCATTTAGGTCGCTCCCATCTTCTATTTCTTCCAATAATGGTGTCTTCACAGGGTTTTCCTTCAATGAATTTTTTTCAGCCCACTAATGATACCATGTTAAATTTTCGTAGAGCTATATTCTTATTTTCTTTAGAACATTACAGTTCATCATTGGTATCATATTCACCCCATAAAATTTAAGTAGAATTATACATTATATATAAATAAAAAACTTCAAAAACATTGCAATGAATCATAAAGAACAATAGAAGAAAATAATTCATAAATGGAGACAACAGGATTGGTCGGAGACCAAGGTAAGACCCTACAAGGGGGAAAACCCTTTCAAATTCTTCTTCTTATTAGGTTGTAATAAAATGTTCAGGAAAGAGAGAATAGAATTATCGAGTTCTTCATACACAAGGATATCCATCTATAGCAACCAAACAATACCCCATAGATGAACCTCGAAATAATACTAATAAAAATCACAATTCACAAGCCTACGGTCAATTGTTAGAAAAACCCTAAGTCTTAGCTGCTCGGAGCTAATGAACATTCCTGTGGATGAAGTGTTCCAACTATAGGGAGAATATTGTCATGTGTCCAACTAAAACCGAGATTACCATATTCCAACCCTAAGGATACAAACCAAAAACCATAATTTGCACGTGTGAGCTCAGACCTTGCAATTTTGGACTTGAGAAAACCAAGCTTCATGAACCAACTTTGAACCTATGAAAGCCAAACCAAGAAAGTTAAAATAATAAGATTCTTCATGATGATCACCAAATGTGGTTCACTTGACTTGTATTTAAAGGCTTCCAAAGATGTCTAATTTCACTTTTGGGCCAACTTGTCCTTCTGTGCACATGAGGGTGTCCATATTAAAAATATATTTTTCTTTAACCAAATAAAATTCTTCCATGAGCTATGATGGGTATTTCTTGAAGAGGAAGACTTTACAAAGGAGGGAATTTGTCTCTAATCTTCCAAATTAACAAATATTGTACAATGTCTTTATACACATTCATTGCAATCATAAATTAATTTTCTGATATAAGTTTGTATTAAATAATTAATAAGATATATATAATAAATATTGAACTAATTAACCAAAAATAGATATGATTAAACTACTAAATTATCAATAACTATAATATAATGAAATTACTAAGATGATAAAAACTCATTACACTAGTACATATATTATCAACTATGTCCAATTAATACTTGACAAAAGTAGTAAATATACTACAAACTAACAAACTAAATTAACCAATAAATGGCTAAAAAAACTACTATTAAAAATCAATTACATTACAAAGGACTAAAAAGATATGAATATTGGTTGTATACCCAAAAATATTAATTTATATACATGTTTTATCCTTTTGTAGTGATAAATCAACCATTTTGTAGTAGAGAGGATTTAAAACTCTATTACACACCTATATATCCCAATTCAAACATAACACTAGTAGCTAGTAATTTAGCTATATTATTGCTACCCATACCCAGTCCACATTTTCAATCCAACCAATTATTATCTAAGGGAGTTACTATTGTTTTAAAGGCACATAAACTTTGGGCTAACCATACAATTCTATGTTTCTACGTCCACTTGGCCACCTTGAAGCATTTCTCAATGGAATCCAATTCTCTTAGTGTATTTTTTCCATCATGAATGGAAATGACGTCTACATTATAATAGACAACTTAATATACATATTTCCTCTTACCCTCTTGATGTTTTTTTTAACTCCATATATTTCCATATAACTAAACACAGTCAATTGTTCACCATAGTCATTAAATATTCATCATTACCTTTGTAGTATATCAGTCTGAATGTATAAGCCAATATGAATTGAACTTAAAATGTGATAGGTATTTTTCATATATTTCTTTCCATCTGGGTCATAGTTCTAATAGATCAATGCTAACAAGTTTGAAATTGTCAATCTTGCAAAATGTTCCATCCTTCCTATATTACCACAAAGTTCACGTTTCCTTAAGTTGTAGTTGGTAACCAAATACACAATAGTATTGCTCCTTTTGACTACCTCTTTTTAAAAAACAAAAAATATTTATTTTACAAAAAATTCCCATATATACGTTTATATACGTTTATAAATTTATTCAGGAAAATTGAAAATTCTTAACTTACCAACTAAACTTTGAAACATAAAATCTTACATAGGAAAAGATAACAACAAATATTCAACTTGAATTTACATTTACTAACATTGTTACTTGGAAAACAATACCTCGAACCTAGATATATTTACTATCCTTTCATAACCTTTTTCGTGTAGTACCTCTCAACACCATTTTCGACACCTAATGATTTCATTAATTCACCCAAACTTAAAGATAATGGTTATACACTCAAATTAATATTTCAAAATTACATCAAAGTCTAGCTACCGACGCCAAGTTCAAAATATCTGTTATCTCATCGATATATTTTATATCCTCTTTCCATAAAATGTTTCCACTAAAGTAATTTCATGGTATAGCAAAACTTTCTCCATTATGACATTTTACTTGATCACTAGCTTCATCTTTTCAAACCATAACCTAACAAAATTTACCTTCTTCCACTTCCTTTGGACTCATTCTTTATATTTTTCTTTCTTGACTGTTATGAACCTCCTAAAATTTCATCCCACTTACTTGATCTCGAGAATGCATAGTCTCAACGAAGTCCCTAAATATCCCTTATAACGATAGTGGAGAGAAATTTACATCTTTAGTAGATAACTACATATTTTGCAAAATATAGTAGTCAATTAACTAACTATAATAATGATAAAGAAACTTAATTTGTCAAATCCAAAGTTTTGATTCAATCAACGTGAATAGGAAAACCTCCTCACGAAGGTTGATGAATGTTTGATGGACTTATGGAATGCCCTGACATGTGCGTGTGGAAAAACCATGTTTACAATCTAAGACTATTTTAAAAGCTTTTAATATGTCCCCGGACATACGAAACTAAAATGCTTCACGGTTAATATTAACTCTAATCCATTTTCATTACCACTTAATTGGCGCCATAAAATTTTTTTACTACTACAAATAATACTAAAAGATAATGTAGTTACATGAGATCTAAAATCATATCAATTTAGCTATTTAACTTTTAGTTATTTTTTTTCCTTTTTCCAATGAATTATTTTATTTAATAATAATAATAATATAATAAATATAATTCAATTTACTTTTAACATTTAAGAAAAAATATTTTAAAATATTATTTTATATTTATTAAAATTTAATTTAACATAACCATACATTAACATATAAATTTATAGCTCAAGAGTACATATACATATGTAGTTACACTAATACTTTAATAAAATTAAACAAATACAATGGAGTAAGTATTAAATTAATCACATTTGTGACACTTAATATATATAAATACTATATGTTAAAAATTATTAAGTAATTAATGAATTTATATTTAAAGAAAAACAATTATTGTTTAATTAGCTCATTAAGTATTTAGAGGTTTTTTAAGATATAGGGTGGAAAGTTGCAAGACAGTAAGATTAGAAATAGAAACAAAATGATGTGATTAATAATGCGAGATGAGTTAATATTGATGATGATGGTGATTATGATTAACATCTAGTAAGACCAATGGGGTCTACCAAACCTCAAGAAGAAAGTGAATCTAATTGTGATTCTTCAAAATCTTGTTTCTATCATAAAAAAGAAGGCCCAAGGGAAAGAATCTCTCTGAAATCGCTATAGCTTGGCGCACTTAATAAGTCAAGAAGATTGAAAGTGTGGTAGATGTTAGGGAATTGAGAGCAGAAGTGACTAAGAGTCGGGCATTCTAAAAGGAATTATGTATCATCTTCCACCCTCTTAATATGGCAAATATGACACATTATATCGTCCCATGGAGTCTTGGGAGTGGACCACCACTTGGTTTCATTTCGAAGCTCATGAGAATTAGTTAATATCCTAGCAATGTTCACTTTTTATTAGTATTGGTGAACAGAAAGAGATAAGTATGGTTATCAATGGTGGGGTTGATCACCTCCTTATAATATCGTAGTTTTATTTTACCCTCCATCTCCTTATCATCAGACGTCTTAAATTTAAAATTAGAGGTAATAGTATCTTTGACACTATCTTTGCCTGCCATGATGATCTCCTCCTTAATCACCCACCAACTGAGCCAAAACTGGGAATCCTTATGCCACCCACATTTGAGGTGATGGTGGGGATTTTCACTCTAGTTGCAAGCAATTTTTGGGAGCCTCTTGCATTCTATGCTGTTAATATTATTCTTATACATCAAATATCTATACATATTTGTACTTTCAACGAGAGATAGATCAACTTCGATTAAGAGGGTATGATAGGGAGTATTTCCCTTGATTTTGAGGTTGTAGGTTATGAATTTCTTTTTAATCATCCCAACATTTCTCCACAACTCTCTGGATATGATGTAATCCCAAAATTCACATTCGTATAAGACAACAAGGGTGATGAGAGTTTCAAAGAGGAACCTTTTTTTACTCCAAATGTACACATTGACTTACTTACAATTGTTTTTGAGCTCATAATAATATTTTTAGCCTCTAATAATACTTTTCTCGATGCTATAATTCATGTTGAGATGATGAGGAAATTCAATGCCCAAATATTTATAAGAGGAAACATTCTCTAAGAAATGGTTATCATAGATGAGACTACCATGGGTGTTCTTTTCAGATTTAATAATCATTACTTTAGCCTTGTCGTTATTAACAGTCATACCCACTTGGAGTAGTAGACATGAAGAATATTAAGCTACTTTTCTAGATCATCGTGGTTTTTTGTGAGAATAATGATATCATTAGCATAAAGGAGAAGATTAACGATAATATGAGAAATATTGATGGCCTTGCAACCTATAGTTTCCACACAGTCCTCTAGATTATCAATGTAGATGCCAAAAATGGGTATTACATTTAATGTCTTTATACCACCCTTAATTTTTATTAAGCATAAAAATGACAATCTCGTACAAGTGGATCACAATAATTATGAGCTCAGGAGGAACCATGATCTCTTCAAGTCTCTCTAAGAGCTTATCTCAAGGAACCATGTCAAAAAAAATTCTAATTTCCAAAAAACATTATTATAAGAGATAAACTTAATATTGCCACATTCCCCTGTAGTGATCTAGAGAGTGACAATATTGTTGATAGTCAAGTGATGTCTCCTAAAATAAACTTGTTGTTTAGCTCTTTTACCATAGTTTTCAAGCGAAAGACTCAGCTTCTTTTCCAAAATAAGCCCATATAGCTTGGCTAGGATATGGCTAATCATAATGGTCTTTTAGTTAGAGGGAACACTTTTGTACCCATTTTTAAATATAGGCACAATAAAGCTTTGCGTTTAAAGCTTAGGGAAGCCATGTTTTATTGCCAAATTGAAAAGCTAAAGGAGATGAGGAATGAGGATAGACCTTCCCATTTTAAAAATCCCAGCTTCCTATCCTTTAATATATTTAGTTTTTGCTTTATTTTATTAATGATGTTGTTTAATATAAATTTTTTGTTGGTTTATTTCTTGTGAATTTGAACTTTAAATTTTATGGTTTATAGAATATTACATAACAAGGTTATTAAATTGATATTTATGAGCGAGTATTATTTAATATAATAGTAAATATAGATATATATTATATTTATGCATAATTATATAGAATAAAATAATAAAAAGAATTTTTAATGAAGATATTTAATTTATAAAATACAATTAATATAGTTTTATTTTCATTTAGGCTCTATTAAGTATTTTAAACAATTATTATTTTTTAAATGCAAACATTTTTTTCTTTGTAGAATTTCAGGAAAGGTTTGTATATGGATAAATGAAAAGTTAAGATAGATCTATACTTGTTCTTAATAATATTATTTATATTTATATAAATTTCACATCTCTATATATATATATATATATATATATATATATATATATATATATATATATATATATATATATATATATATATATATATATATATATATATAGATAGATATAACAAATTTTATAATTTAGTTTTTTAATGTCATATGCATAATATTGATTATATGTTTATTAATTACATTTAAATTTGAAGTTACTAAATATATATAATGGTCATGAATATGAATTATGATTATTTTAATTTATTTTAATTTGATATGTATAATATGATATTTTGTTTGGAAAAAATTTATTTATAGTTTTATCAATTAAAAAATAATAAATTAAATTCATTTGATTTATTAAATTAAATATTATATTTTGTTACCCTCATCGGGGTGAGAGGATTTTATGATCTAACAAAGGATCATGGTAATGATCATTTGCATGAAACTTAGAGAAAGTGGGCATGCTTTTCGACGCTACCAAACACTTGGAGTTAAGCGTTAGAGGAGATGGAGATGGTGGATGTCAAGGGAAGGAAATGCATGGTTAACTACACTCTCTAACTTGTGTACGCTCCATTCTGCATGTAGGCTCCAGTTGAGTGGTTTTCAGTTCATTGTGTCGTATGGGAGATTGATGATACTTCACGCTAGTTCGAAAATTTGAAGAGTTGGAGGATCCAAGAGGGAGATGACATCACATTGTAGTGTACCTAATCCATGCGCACCCACTCCTGAATTGAGGGTCTCATTTATGGTGTGGGAGCACACGGTCATGAAAGTGAAGTGAGTTCGGTTGAAAGTGGGTATGGGGAAGGTTCTAGGTAATGTAAATATGGGGATAGGTGGTCATGGCAACACCCAGCCAGAGGAAGGGGGCTTCTACCAGCAGGCCCCAGAAGAGAGGTATAAGATCTGATGAGAAGAACATGCAGACCATAATGCATGCATTCAATATCGGAACTCTTTCACAAGTCAAAACTATTATAGTAGCATGGAAAGCGAAATAGAAAACATAAGAAGCACGAGAGCCATTTACCGAGGAATGGAATAATTTTCTTACAAATGTAGGGAACACCCAGGGGCGACTTACCATGTTCAAATAGATAGTACACCTATATTTGATGATGAAATTCATTATGGTAAAACCCATCACTAAAATTCAAGTAAGAGAGAGGCATCCGTAGGAAGAGATGAACCCTAAGGAAATTATGTAAGAATTGCAAGCTATTTAGCTCCAATTGCACCATCATTATGTCTACTTTCGCAAAATTTATAGACAATCACAAAACACGGACCAATTCAAAATACTAGGTTCGAGCGCTAAATATCTATTACCGGTAGAGTCATCTGAAGACTAGCTACTGACATGATGTGTTCACCATGCTTTTTGCTATAATGTTATTTAAGAATAGCTTTTATTTTAGTAGTTTTATGTTTAGTAGTGTAACATACTTACATGCATACTTGGCGTGGATGGGCATACTCAAAATTTTCATGTTGGATGGGATATAAAGCAATTTAGTGGCCAAGAAACCTTGGTTTCCTTTGAGGAGGTTAAGGCCATTGAAAAATATATATATATATATAGCTTGCTTCTATAATAAATAGAAAAAAAAAATCTGACACACTTTTATATATATATATATATATAATGTTTTTTTATTATGATTCTTTTGATTTATTATATTATTTTATGTAAATTATAACCTCTCTTCTAAGTTAAACAAATATTTAAATGTTTAAGCTTATTTACCATCAATACAAAATCCTCCTCACATTGTATATTATATCTTCAAAAAATTAAAATAAATTAATATTATTATATTTCTAAACTAAAATAAAATAACATTATTACATATCTATATGATATAATTATATCACATTGTATATTATATCTTAAAGAAATTAAAATTAATTAACATTCTTATATATCTATATCATATAATTATATAAAATTGTTATTGAAATGAAAATAAGTTTCATTGTTCCCTTCACGCACAATAAACTTCTTTAAGAAACAAATAATTGAGAGCACCACTGGTTGAGATGAATTCCAATGAAGGAAAAGTCCATACATGGTCAACACAACTAAAAGTGTACGCATTGTTTAGTGTCACTTTTGACGCTTAGTTTCATTCTCCTAAGGTCATGGTTGACTATTTTCTAGAGGCCACTGATCCATGATACCTAATTGACGTGTATGACATTTATATTCATATTCATAATTTTATTCTTTTTTTCTATTAACATTAATATTCTACAATCTGATATACAAATTTATTGCATATATAAATTATATATGTGATATCAATTTATGTTAAATAAATAATAACAATAAAATGTTTAATTAATATTGGATCCATATTAATATTGTACCCATTATGGGGTGCTATTTAAGAAAATATGGGGTTTGGGTCGTCATGCCCACTATGCTAAGGCAATTAATCCCCCATTTAATGTGTGAGGTATGTAGCATTTTCCTCACATGCATGATCATGTAATCAATTTTTTCGCATGGGTCTTTTGGCATGGCGTTGAGAGTTGGTATTTTGGCTTCATAAGAGAATTCAAGAGCAGAGGATATGTACTCTGCCTCATGGATTTTGTTTTATGAGAGTAAGAAGAAGAACATTGTCATGTTGTGGAAATGTCTAGTGTTTTTCTCAAGGTGGATCATAGTGTAGGTTTTAACCCTGAACAGAAATTATCTGCACACGAATCTTATAACAGAAAATAAACAATAGCAACAGCATAAAACATACAATAGATAAACACAGAGATTTTCCCCTGGATCCCAAATCGGGACGACCAGCTTGATTTTTCATTATATTCCTTTTAGTGTTACAACACATATATATACATGCCGAAGCATACATAAACCCCAATCCATAAACCCTGGATTAGAACATAACCGTAGTTCCCTTGACCGGATCTACAAAAATACCAAGGGCCGAAAACCATCGTACCCCAATACCATGTGCAAAACCATGCACAAAACCATGGACGCGGACTACTCGCCAGAAATTAAGGACCAAAAATTTTCGCCGGGGCGCTGCCCCGGACCCCAACAAGGGGGGCTACTGCCCCCCCTGTGACCCCCCCATTGCGCCGAGCACAAAGGGGGGGCTATCGCCCCCCTCTTACCCCCCCGCGCGTGCTTAGTTGCGGAAAGAATATAACACATACCCAACATTCTCCCACTTGTTGTTTTCTTTCCACGGGGGTCACAGGAGAGCGTCATTGGCCCAATTCTCCAACACCCATTGTTTCTCTACACCAAGAGAACTTCGAGTGCTCCACGAAATTTGTTAATGCATCTGCAACATTCTTCAAAGTGTCCACTTTTACCAGCAACACCCTTTTAGCCTCAACCATATCTTTAACAAAGTGATATTGAACATCAACGTACTTTGTTTTTGAATGATATGCAGGGTTCTTAGCCAAGAAAATCGCACTTTGGCTATCACAGTCTATCCTTATAGCTTTCTATACCAACCCCATACTTGAACACAATGTCTGCAACCAAATTTATTCCTTGCTTGCATGAGTGGTTCTATGTATTCTGCCTCTGTAGTTGAAAGCACCATTACAGACTGTCTTTTACTCATCCAACTAAATGCACCTTAAAATAGGCTAAACACATACCCACTTGTAGATATTCTTTGGTCCAGATCTCCAGCCCAGTCTACATCAACAAAACCACGAATTTCCAACATTATTTCCAATCCTGGTCTTCCCTAGTAGCACAAGCCATAATCACTAGTGCCACGTAAATATCTGAAAACCCTTCCTCTTTGTCCAATGCTCCTTCCACAGGTTTGACATAAGTACTTACTAATACTCCCACTGCATGTGCAATGTCTAGTCTAGTACAGACCATTGCATACATCAGGCTACCCACTGCACTTGCATATGGAACATGGGACATATACTTCTCTTCTTCTTGTGTCTTGGGACACTGTTCAGCAGACAGCTTTACACCTATAGGAATAGGAACATTCACTGGTTTACTATCCTGCATATTGAACCTTTGTAATATAGTCTCGACATACTTCCTCTGGTTTAACCAGAGCTTCCTCTTTTCCCGATCTCTCTTAATTTCCATGCCCAAAATATAGTTTTCAGCACCAATATCCTTCATGTTGAATTTGGAGAACAGTTGGTTCTTCAAATCTTGGATAATTTCTTTGTCATTTCCAATCAACAACATATCATCCACATACAAGACCAGATAAATAACATGGTCACCAATTAATTTAAAATAAACACGGTGATCCTCCTTGCTTCTAGTGAAGCCAAGTCCTCGTATATAGGTATCAAATTTACGAATACGATGCCACATCCTTGTTGATTGTTTTAAGCCATGTAGACTTCTTCCAACTTTGCATGCAGTTCTTTCTTGCACCCTTCACCATAAAGCCTTCAGGTTGCTTCATAGATCTCCTCTTTCACATCCATACATTCTATCTCAAAATCAAATGCGGCAGCAACTGAAACTGAGGATAAAAAGTAATTTAATAGAAGTAACTTTGGAAACGGGAGAAAAATATCACCAAAATCAATTCCGGCACCTGGGAATAACCTTTTGCTACCAACCGAGCTTTGTATTTCTCCACCTTGCCTTCTACATTCATCTTCTTTTTAAACACCCATTTGCTCCCAATGGGCTTCCTTCAGTAGGAAACTCACCAGATCCCATGCATCGTTTTGTGCAAGGATGCCATTTCATCAACCATGGCCTCCTTCCAAATTTTTCCATCCTCTGAATCCACTGCCTCCCTAACTGTTTTGGGATCATCATCAGTGATAGTTAAAGAAAAATTTGAACAGAAAGCAGACGGACTATACCTTTCTAGTTGTCTTCTTTCTCGAACTGATATTTTCACAGCTAGGGTTTGTGGCTCTTCCTCTTATGAATATTCTTTTGTTGTAGAGTCTGATTCATCATCCTTTAGCTCAAACTCTATCTTATCAGGTTCCTTTGGTAGGACTTCATGTTTGAAAACATATTTCACCTCTCTAAACACCACATCTCAGCTGTACACAACCTTCCTTGTTTCCGGGTTCCAAATCCTGTAACCTTTTAAACCATCCTTATACCCAATAAAGATGCACCTTTCAGATTTATTTTCCAACTTGGTCCTTTTCTCCTTTGTAACATGTACATATGCATCACATCCAAATACCCTTAGATGTGAAAGAGAGGGTTTCTTAATAGTCCATACCTCAGTGGAGTCTTATCCTCCAACATTGATGAAGGTGATCTGTTAACCAGATAGCATGCAGTCTCCACTTCCTCTGCCCAGAATTCTTTTCCTAACCCGGTACCACTGAGCATGCTTCTTGCCTTTTCCATCAGTGTTTTTTTCATTATTTCTACAACTCCATTTTGTTGAGGTGTGTATGGAGTAGTCTTCTGTCATGCTATACCACACTTCTTACAGAACTCTTCAAATTCCTTCTTGCAGAACTCCCCACCATTATCTGTCCTCAGTGCCTTTAGCTACTTCTCTATCACGGTTTTCCTAACTTCATATAAATTCTTTAAATTTGTCAAGACTTCAGATTTCTTCCTCGAAATATATCTATGTATTCCTTGAGAAGTCATCTATGAATGAAACATAATTACCACGGGCTTTCCCAGGTGATGGAATTGACACCCGGAGCCCAAACACATCACTTTTCACAAGTTCTAATATCTTGTTTGCCCTCTTAGCACCAGAAGGAAAACTCACCCGATTCTACTTCCCATATACACAATGTTCACAGAAATTGAAATCCGGAGAACAATTAGACATACCTTCTACCATACCATCTCTATGCAGTATCCGAAGGCCCTTCTCTCCAATATGTCCAAGCCTTTGATGCCATAGCATGGTCTTTTCTCCAGAGACAGCTAGGCTTTCCGTCCCACTTTCAGGAACCACATAACTGTTACACCCATCAATAACAGTACTACCTTGTAGCTTGTACAGAGTTCCAGTCCGAACTCCCCGCATTAATACCAGTGCTCCCCGAACCATCTTGCGGGCATCTTTCTCGAACACTGTTTTTACACCTGCATCATCCATCTTGCTTACAGAAATCAGATTTCTGGCCAATGCAGGAATATGCAGAACACCAGGAAGTGTTCTAATCCTTCCACCTTGCGGCTTGACCCGGCCTTTCCACGTCAACGATTGGCCTTCCTGTCATCCCTTTAGGAAGACATCACTATCATATTTTCATACTCGCAGAGCCACTCCCTATAGGGAGTGAAGTGAAAGGATGCGGTGAGTCAATCAACCATGACTCATGATATACATGTGTATTTGAAGAAGAAGCCAAATACATCCCCACCTTCATCAGGGTGGTTTTGCCCTGGGGAAGGGGCATCATGAGATCCTTTCCTTTATCAGGAGCTTTAGATCGTAGTCCTTTCCCTTTTGTAGTGTCCTTCCTTTCCGCATTTCCAGCACACCTTTACAAAATTTTTAGGAGATTTAGATCTCCCTCTAGAATTAGATCTCCCACTCGAAACCTTATTCTTGTTTCTGTTCTGGGACCTTCCTCGTACAGATAAGGCATCTCCATTCTGACCCTCCATATTTCTCCGTCTCATTTCCTCCGACAGCAAGGCTGAGACAATGTCATCAAAATTCAAGGTAGTTGTATTGCTACCTATTGCAATAACCAGACTGTCCCACGAGTCTGGTAGAGAACACAACAAACTGATGCACTTATTTTCATCTGAGATTTTAATATCAACAGATGACAGCTGACTTACCACAGTATTGAAGGTGTTCAGATGCTCTGTCACCGAGTCTCCATCCTTCATTCTCAAGTTATACAGCTTTTTCCGTAGGAACAACTTATTCACCAGAGACTTAGATTGGTACAAAGTCCCAAGTTTTTCCCACAAATTCTTCGTCGTAGCCTCCCTAGATACATTCAACAATACTGAATCTGAGACACATAACCATATTGTGCTCTTAGCCTTCCGATCTAGTTTCTTCCAGTCTTCATCTGACATTCCCATTGGTTTAGTACTTGGATATACTGCGATCCACTGATCTTTATCCACCAGCAGATCCTCCATCTTGAGCTTCCACAACTCAAAACTCTGACCATTAACTTTCTCGATCTCTATCTTTCCGCCGCTCACCATCTTCTTTCACTGCAAGAATCGATCACGCAGATCTCCCACTAAACAGGGTCTACCTCAGGCCTGAACTAAAAAACCCTCAGCAGCAAAGGCATCCCATTAAAGCCGAAACATCTCTAATACCAAATGTAGGTTTTAACCCTGAACAAAAATTATCTGCACACGAATCTTATAACAGAAAATAAACAATAGCAAGAGCATAAAACATACAACAGATAAACACAAAGATTTTCCCCTGGATCCCAAATCGGGACGACCAGCTTGATTTTTCATTATATTCCTTTTAGTGTTACAACCCATATATATACATGCCGAAGCATACATAAACCCCAATCCATAAACCCTGGATTAGAACATAACCGTAGTTCCCTTGACCGGATCTACAAAAATACCAGGGGTCGAAAACCATCGTACCCCAAAACCATGTGCAAAACCATGGACGCGGACTACCCACCGAAAATTAAGGACCAAAAATTTTCGCCGGGGCACCGCCCCAGACCCCGACAGGGGGGGCTACCGCCCCCCCTGTGACCCCCCCGTTGCGCCCAGCGCAAAGGGGGGGCTATCGCCCCCCCTCTTACCCCCCCCGCGCGTGCTTAGTCATGGAAAGAATATAACACATAGTTTCACGGATCGTCACCCTTTGGTGTGCAAAGGTCGTGTTTTGTGTGTGGGGTTCTCGTTGGTCGAAATAGATTTATCTTCCTTAATTTTGGGTGGAAATCTTGGCCTATAAGTCCACTTATTTATTCTTCCTATTCTGTCAGGTTGGGTTAGCAGTTTTGTTGGATCTTTATAGTAATTTGTTTCTAGAAGGTTGTATATTTCAGCTATGGATTGTCAATTTAATCTCGAGGGTGGGTGTGTCTCTAGTTTTGTGTTGGGTATCAATGTGTTTGGGTCTCTCTCAATTAATTTGTGTCATGGGTAGCTGATGTCCTTTGAGAAGGAAAATTTTGTCATGGGTTGTGTCATCTTCTTGTCTAGTCACACTCTAGGAGAGTGGTTGCAATTCTAGTCATTTTTTTCTATGTTGCACCATGTTTCTAATCTTGTGTTGTTGTTTAATTTGTCCAATGGTGATGGAAAATAGGTTGGTTCTTGAATTTGTGTTTCCTTTTTCTTTCATTAGTGGATTTTTTTCAAAATTTAATCATTTTATGAGGTGTTATTATGACGAGTTGGTGTATTGGTATCTGGATTTGGTCGAGAGAGATAAGTTTTTGTATGTATGCCCTTTTGCAGGTAGAGGAAATCCCCATAAATATTCAATACATTCCCTGGGTGACTCAAAGATGTTTTCAAGGCAGAGGTAGAGGCAAAGAAGTAGGTAGGGGGAGGAAACACTTCACTACAGGGAGAAATGGGTGTAGAATTATTTGATCAGAAGTTTTTGGCAACATATTTTAATGAAATTCATCTAGAAGTCCATCAGAAGTTAAGGGATTTAAAAATTAAAGCTAGGGAGTTGATAAAGTCATTATCTAACTTGAAATTTCTTCAAAACCTAGTTGTATGGGATCTAGTCCCTCAAAAAACAAGAGGATGAAAGAAGAAATACTTGGACTTAGTTTCTCTTCATTGGAAAATGAATACATGGATGGGTTTGGTACTAAGAGATAAACAAGTAGACATATACAAAATCTTGGATTCCTTGGAAGATGTTAAAAGGATGTTGAGGAATTCATGTTTATGTGTGGATCAAAATAATTCCTGCCTTAGGCACATAGAGAGACATGTCCCTTGGGAGTCAAATGAACTAGATGCTAGAGATCATATGGGGTCAAGTGCTCTTTCTCCAAAAAATGTGTCTTCATGAGATGGAGCAGTGAAAGTGGATGGTGGTTGAAGGGTGTAACCTCCTTCCTCAATCATCTATTTTTTTCTCCTATTTCACCTTATGTAGGCCTCTCTTTCCGAGGATTACAAAGACATATCAAATAAAAGGCCTTATTTTTTGTTATTTTTGGTCTCTTCTAGTATTCGATTCTTATTATTTAGTGAGTTTTGTGTCTTCCCTCGACTCTCATAGTCAAGGGATATAGTGTTGGTCATATGATTTCATTGGAGCTCTCTCTACAACGTAAGGATGGATCTAGTATCGCCCTAGTGGTATGTTCCTTTCTGGTTTTGGTGGGAAATCAAGGATGAGTGAGGGGCTACATGTTTTCCAATTTTCATGGTATTATGGGTGTATCACTATTTTGGTATACAATGTTATGTTGTGTGAAACTTTGGAGGCTCAGGTAGGTTGATAGTGTTGATTGTAGTTTGTATGTAATCAATTTAAGTTGTTATATATGGTAGGGGTTAAGATTTTTTTTCTGGGAATTAATGTTATGGTATAAGATTATCTATGTATTTTAGTTATCTTGATTAATAAAAATGTTTTAAATTAGTAAAGAAAATATTAATGTTTACAATGTCATTATAAAATTTCATTGTATTAATAAATTATTTATGTGATATAAATTTATATTAAATAAATATTAATAAAAATAAAATCAATATGAAGCCAATTAAACAAAAATAAATACAATTAAACTACCAAATTATTAATAAATATAATAATTATCAAATTATTAAGCCAATAATAAAATATATAACAATAATAATGATATATTTAATTTTTTATAAAAGAGTAGGAATATGCTACTCATTTATTAGTTTATAATTGAACTAAATACATTAAAAATAGATGAAAATTAATAACTTAGATAGATAGAAAATCTTTCGGATAAATCACATCATTAGGATTTCCTATCTATCTACATTATGAATCACAAAAGTCTTAGATCTAACATAAAGTAATAACTTGTTAAAATGTTGTATATATTACTAGTTAATGTCAATTAGTATTTGACGAGAGTAACAAATTGAATCTATCAACAAATGAAGAAGAAAAATAATACTAAACATTAATTACATTATAAAGGACCACAAAAATAAGAATATTAGTTACATACAAAAACATAGTAATTGATATACATGTTTTATCTTTTTGCAGTGGTAAATCAACAATTTTGTACTTGTAAAAATCTACAAATTTATTTCACACCATTCCATAGCCAAGTCATAAGCTATATTATTATTTCTACCCATACCCAATGTACGATTGAACTGAAACCAATTATTATCTAAGAGAAAGCCACGAAACTTTGATTGATACCCATACCCAATGTACTATTGAACTAAAACCAATTATTATCTAAGAGAAATTGTATTCTTGTAAAGCCACGAAACGTTCGGCTAAGCAGACAACTCTAATATTCTACCTTTACTTGGCCACCTCCCAATGAATGGTGTACCTCTCAATAGAATCCAATTCTCTTAAGGTATTTTTCTCATCTTTAATGAATAATACATCTACCTTAGAATAAAAACCCTAAGATATGCATTTCCTCTTACTCTATCAATGTTTTTTTTCCTTTTTATATTATCATTTAACTTTAACATACTTGATTCTTCAACATCCTCATTAAATATTTATCATTAATTTTAGACTACATCAATTAACTCTAAATTTACAAGTCAATGTGAGTTGAACTTAAAATTTTGAACTTGAAATGTCACGAGGATTTGTCATATGTTTTTTTTTTATATGGGGATAGTTCAGATAGCTTCAAGTTGACATGTTTGAAATTGTTAATCTAGCGAAATGTTCCATCCTTCTTATATTGCCCCAAAGTTCAGTTGTCCTAAGTTCTAGTTGGTAACCCAATCTACAATAATGTTTCTCCTTTACACCATGTCTTGCTAAAAAATAAGCCTGAAACACATTTCTTTTAGACAAGGGCCCATATACATTTATCAAAGTTAAATCATTTCCTAATTTGTTGGACGACTATTTTATATTATAGAAAATGGAAAGATATATCATATTATATACTTAAGGTATTTCTTCAAGGAAATAGATAATTCTTAACTTCCTAACTAAACAGTTAAGAACAAAAACCCACCTAGGAAAAGTTAATAACAAATATTCTCATTGCATTTACATTTATTTACATTGTTTAATCGAAAATAGTACATCCACCCTACATAAATTTACCAAGCTCTTAGAACATTTTTCTTGTAGTTACATCTCAATGGGATTTTCCACACTTAATTATTTCATTAATTCACCCAAAATTGTAAGTAATGGTTATCCACTCTCAAGCAAATATTTGAAAAATTAGAACATACTCTAGCTATTGAAACCAAATTTATCGGCTCATGGATATGTTTTATATCCTCTTTTCATAAAATGTTACTACTGGAATCGTTTGATGGTATGGTAAAATGTTCTCCATTTTGACATCTTACCTCAACATGAATTTCATCCTTTCAAACAATAAATTAACATAAGTACCCTCTTTCCACTTCTTTTCGACTAGTTCTCTTTTATTTATTGACTATTGTGAACATCGTAAAATTTCTCCACACTTACTTGATCTAGTGTCAACCAAGCCCTTAAATATATCCTATAATGAGAGTGGAGAGCAATCTATCAACATATTTGTCAAAATACAAGAAACCAAATAAATCAATTTCTACAATAACAAGGAAACCTAACTTGTAGAATTCAAAGGTTTTGATTCAATCAATGTGAAGGGAAAACCTCCTCTTAATGATTGATGATTGTCTCATAATGTTCTTTCATGTACTTGTGACGAAACCATATTGATAATTTAAGATTATTTTAGAAGCTACTATGTCGAGAGACATAATGAAAAATAAAGCTTTAAGTTTAATATTAACCCTAATCCATATTAAATACCACTTAATCCATAACATTCATTTTTCTTATTGCTGCACACAATACTAAAAGATAATGTGATTACATCGCGTCTTTTGCGTGTTTACATTTTATTTTAATTTTTTAATAAATTATACCATTATAAAAATTTAATAATTATTATATTTAATTATATTAAAATATTTTATTTTTAAATAAATTCTCATATTTATTAAAATTGAATTTCACATCACCATATATTAACATATAAATTTATATCTAAATAATACATATACATAATACTAAATATGGGTTAAACTAATACTTTAATAAAATTAAAGTAATACGTTTCAGTCGATTGCCCAATTTAGTGAATATTATACTAATAATATCATATGTGTTTATATGCTAGAAATTATTAAGCAATTAATAACTTGATATTTAACCAAAAAAAAAATATTGCTCAATTAATTCGTTAATTCGTTAAATATTTAGAACGTTTTTTAATATATGGGGTGGAAAGTTGTAAGACATTAACCTAATAAAGACCAAAAAAATGACATAATGATCAAACGTGTGATGTGAGTTAATTATCAAAGAGTTAAAGTATATTGTAGTATTTTTAATTATTTTCTAAACGGTGTTGTTTAATATAATAAATATAGGCCTGGAGTATGTCTTAAAACTGCTTCTGTTTGGCTAAGAGTTCGTCTTTCTAGGACGTAAGGAAATAGGTTAATGGCCCAAGACCCAGAGGCATCTGGCAGGAGTGATAGCCTGCCCCCTTACGGACCACCAGCGGGTTATTACAGGTGGCGTGGTTTTTCCTTGATTAACGGTGATGAGTCATCCTGCTTTTGTGGATAGCAGCCAATGATGGTTGTCCACACTGCTGGTTGACAACTGAGTTATGATTGATTTTCCATCTGTTGAAAATATATATATATATATATATAATAAATATAAATATATATTTAATCTATATAATAAAAAATTAAAATAATGTTAATAAGCTTATAAATTTACATATAAAATATAATTTTATTTTTATTGAAGGTATGATGGATATTTTAAGGAATTTAATTTTTTTAAATGTCAATAATTTTTTAGTGCAAAATTTGAGGAAATATTTATATGTTCAAATTTGATTCCATATATATATATATATATATATATATATATATATATATTTGTGAAGTTGTTTGTGATCTTCTAGGTTTTCCCTGTGGCTTGACAAAATCCTTAGGCATTTAAGTAGTGAAAGTCACCAAAGTCACTAGGGGATGGCATCCTGCATGGGCCACACCAACCCTTAGCTCACTAGATTTTTTAGCATGTCTCCTCCCCCTAGCACATGGCACAACCACCCCCTTCATGTTTTATCCTCGGTGGCCTTGTTGAATAGGACATCCTCAATGGGTTCTGCTAGTAGGACTTGACAAGATGGATATATACTTATTCTTAATAATATTATTTATATT
This sequence comes from Pinus albicaulis, assembly GCA_034641835.2. Lineage (NCBI taxonomy): Eukaryota > Viridiplantae > Streptophyta > Pinopsida > Pinales > Pinaceae > Pinus > Pinus albicaulis. The sequence continues at coordinate 367,413,858 of CM076581.1, forward strand.
TATATCAAATTCACACACACATGTATATATTTTTCACATATATTTCAATTTTATGCCTAGTATGGATTATATTTCAAAAGTAAATGTTGAGATTTAACAAATTTAATGTAATGTCAATATTGGCTCTAATTAAAAAAAGATGTCAAAGTAGATGTGTAGGCATAAATGCTTAACATTTAAAGTTTATGTGTATAGTGGAGATGTTGGAGAGTAAACATTTAAATGTTGGCTCAATTTATAATGAAAAGTTAAAAGTAATAGAAAAAATAAATGTGAATTTGTTATATTATAATTTTGTTTTGCAAGTCACTTTACTCTCTCCAACTCAAGTTAGAAATTATGCTCTAGGAAAAATTGTATAAATAATTACAAGTTAGATTGGTCAATTATAAATTAATAATGGTTGGCACACAATCCTCATATAGTATTTCTTTGACAATAACTAATAAATTGAGATGTCAAGTGGATAAATAATTTACTTCATCAAGAAGAGAAACTTGCATAAATTTTGGTGGGTGGTAAATGTAAATATACTTACAATTTTACTTCTACATAAGTGTTAAAGAAAACATAAATATTGGTGTACCTATATTTTTTACATCTCTTTCCTATCATTTTTTATGCAAAGACTTGCTTAAATTATGGTGCGAAGTAATTGATGGTAGATATGTTATTTAATTTACTATGAGTTATATTTTGTACATATTTTTCCTATCATTTTTTATGCAAAGACTTGCTTAAATTACAATGCGAAGTAATTGAAGGTAGATATGTTATTTACTCGAGTATAAGTTATATTCAAGTATTTTATTTTTGCACGATTTTTCCCCGAGGTTTAGAAATAAAAATCACTAATCAGATACCTAAAAATCATCCATGAATATTGCAACAATATCCATAAATTATGGAATAAAATATGTAAGAAAGTTATCCACATGGCATTATATTGTGCAAAAGTTGGTCCAATCAAATGTTTGAAATTTTTTTTTTTAATAATATTGAAAAATAAATATTTATTTATCAAAGCTAAACATTCTAATTTTCGTTGGTCAATGCTATGCTAATAATTATTAACATACAAATGGAAGGTTATATTCTTTTCTGGGCAATAACTAATAATGATTCCTTAGCCATATTTAAATTTAATTAATAAACACATAAAAAATTAATACTTACAATATACCAAGGTTTCTAAACATGGATATCTACCCACACTTTACCATGGATATTATTAACTCTTAAATAGGTTTTGTTAAAATACCATGGGACAATACTATGGTTTATCAATACCACATGCCAAGAAACCACAACTGATTTCACAATTGAAAAAAATGTAAAATATTTCAGATATTGCATATAACATTAATTACATAGAGTGAAAATTATCCACCATATGTATGGAGAGAGAGAGAAAGGCAAGGAGAGAGAAGGAAAGAGGGAGGGATATAGTGACATAGTTGGAGGCTCGAGAGAGAGAGAGAGATTGATGGGTAGGGGAGGGAGAGACAGAGGTGTGTGTGTGTGTGTGTGTGTGTGTGTGCGTGAGAGAGAGAGATAAAGGAGGGGATGGAGAGGAGAGAGGGAGGGAGGCAAAGATGTAGTTTGAGAGGGGGATAGGGAGGGAAGAACAAAGACATAGAGAGATAGGCGTAGAGAGAGACAAAGTGATGAGGTAGAGATTGAGAGGCAAAGAGGATAGGTGAGGGACAGGGAAAGAAAGGGAAGCAAGAGAGAGAGATATATATAGAAATATGGAGGGGGGAGAGAGGGGGAGAGAGAGAAAGATAGAGAGAGGGAGATAGTGAGAGAGTTGGAGGGTAGAGAGAGAAATATGTGGGAGAGAAATGGAGAGAGTAGAAGGAAGAAAGAGAGACATGAGAGAGAGGAGAGAGGGATGGGAGATTAGATGAGGAAAAAGAGAGAGAGGGAAAGATGGATCCAACCTAGATCCATATTACCTTTGAATATATAAAGCACTAAGACTGATTAAATTTCTTGAGATTCAAACCTCTTTTAAAGTGAAAAGAGATTCAACTATCAAGCTCATAGAGGGATCAGATTTCTTGAGATTCAAACCTCTTTTAAAGTGGAAAGAGATTTGATCTCGTTCGAAACTTGAAAGAGCATATTTGATCCCTATCATAACTTGCTATATCTAAAATTAAGATCAATCTAGCTTTGGTTTAGAAGTAGTACAAAGTCTCCCACACATTAATGAAATAAAAACACATAAGCATTACTATATATCTATATAATGTTTATCGCATTACACTAATATACTAAATGAAAAAAAAATAGCCTCCATTCCTTCACGCTCAATAAACTTGGTTAAGAGTGATGGAATTATAACGATATGGTCTGCACTTATAAATAAACATATACTGATAAAAAATGAAGTGAAACCGAATACCAAATGCACATAAAAACTTAGGAAAATTAATTACTAAAGACAATATTTACATGAGTACACTTGCATATTCATTGGTCTATCATTCCTCAGACCTACATACATGCTTCTACATTATTCATGCTTCATGGGCTCGGCTAGATTTATACAAATAGATATGAACCGAAAATAGGTTCTAGATCCTCAAAAAACTCCCAAAATATCTCTCATGATCTATAAAATCTCTCATCCAAACTATTATCATTAGATAATATCCTACTAACCCTCAAATATCTCAAAACATCCAAAATACTCTCAAGTATTCTCATATTTACAATAATTCTCATTCTCTCCTAAAACTATTGGAAAAGTAAATTAAATAATTAAATCATAACTTTGTAAACTAAATCTCTTTGTAAAAATTTGACCCTATGTTAGATGCACCTGCATCTAAATTCCCAGGTAAAATAAATCCATGGTATCCTAACCATATGTCTTGATAAAACTCCTCCTGGATCCCAAACTTTAGTTTGCCATTGATCATGTACTCGGTAATGTTGTTGATGTTCTGTTGTTGTCCTTTCCTTTCTTCGAGGCTTACAAACTTTATGTTGTAATTCTCATTTTTCTTTGTTGATGTATACTTGCCCATTGATTAGTAAAATGTTTCCAACCTTGTTTTTTCTTTGTTCAGTGAACATTTTTTGAGATTCTTCCAACACCAGCTTTTCAATTTCGATATATAACTTGCATTTTGGCTTGTGTGCAATGTTGTTTCTTTGTTGAACTTTGTTGTCCATTTCTATGCCTTAGTTGTGCTAGATTGTTGATTTGAAGACTTGTTGTAATCAAACATAATTTCCTTTACATTATAATCTGGTTTCGGATTGTCCAAGAGTTCTTCTCCGAACTTTAGTTCTACTCCAATATATGGCATGTTAGCATTTGACCCATTTATTTTATAATAATTTCCTATTTCATTAGTAACTTCTTATATATTTCCATTATGTGTAGCACAAAGTTCAAAAATTTGGTTAGACGCACTTGCATCAAAGAGAGAAACAATTGAGAAACCCATAGATTCATATGCATTCCAACTTAAAGGAAAATTCCATACCTGGTCAAGTCAGCTCAAAGTGGACCTTTTTTTATTGTGATTTTTTTACGCTTAGTTGCATGCTCTGTTCAAGATGCCAGTGATCTCTGATCCTCATTTACTTTTTGGTTTATTCAATTTTATAATTTCTCTGTTACCATGTTTCTTTCATAACGCAAAATTATCTTTTGAATGGACACCTAAACTCATTATCCTTCCTCTCTTCTCTGTAAATTTCTGCTTAACACAATGATGTTGTTGAAAGTGCTTACTCAATGATTGTTGTTTTCTACGAACCTCACAAAGTTTAGAAGAATTTTCAATGGAGTTCTACTGACTATATATATGAGACTTTTGAACTGTTTTGGATGTTCTTGGATTAATCATCCTCATACATTTGGTCTCCTTATTTATTTTTTCATTCCATTTTCCATCCTTGTTTACGTTGGATGCCCTCTCTCTATTTGTAGATTTTTTTCTCATTTCTTCACTAGTAAAGAAGGCCGCTAGGTAAGACAAACTTTCCAGATATGTATGGCTTTACTCCTATTGAGAGTCTTACTAAATTTGAAGATAAAAATTCTCCTATGTGTATATTTTGGGAATCGAGACATCTATTTCGCTCAACAACATGTCTATGACTCACAAGTTTAATTTCATTTCTAATTCGAGTAGAGAGTAGTTGCAACTGTGAGATGTTTATCTCATATCTATGTTCCTTCCCTCTTTAATCTTGCATCTTCTTTTCCGAAACAAAAGACACAAATGCCAAATGATTTGGGTTATAAATTCAAAAGGAGCGGGGTAACAGGAATGTTATGAGGAAACCCATCAATTGGTTCTTAAAGGTCTCATGCAAGTTGTCATGTCAAAAATGTTAAGCTATCGCCATGTAAGCTACATAATGAATATCTAAAGGGAAGAATTATTTTTTCAGAATATACTATTATAAGGCAACCATAAAGAGAAATATTTAGATAAAAAAATATCATCACAAGAATTTGAAGAAGATATCGCAGTATTTGAAAGGTTACAACCTTCTCAGTAGCATGAAGAGCGTGATTTTCCCGAATGTCTCTTGATTCTTTTATATCCTGCATTTCTTGATGAACATGATGTAATAACTCTTGCACCTGACACCATTGCTCTGTCTCTACTTGGACATGCTCAAAAATCTTCCTAATGGTAGGCTTGCAACATTTCAAGTAGAGCTTGTTCTCTTTTAATGTTCCCTAATAACACTGTCAAACCACAAAAACCAATCAAGACAAACTTAGAATTTATAGATTTAGAAAAAGAGAAACATAAAGAAGAATATCAGCTTTGTGATGCAATTTACATGCCTATTTTTATCTTCCAGTCGCATTCGTTCTTCTCGAGCTACAATTTACAGAGCTGCTAAGGATGGATCTATACTCCTTCCCTATATTGGCTGCAACTTCTTTGTTGTCATTCATACCCATCGAAATAGCAGACCCACCTGGTCATAAGGCAACTTTAGCTTTAGTTTTTCTCGTTGATATTGAATGAATATAGTTGAATATAATGCCATGTATAGGTTTTTTATAATCCTTCAAGATTTTTTTATATAGTTATGATATATGGTTATAGATTATGTATTTCTAGTTTTTAATAGTTATTGACACATAACTATCTCTTTCAATTATAAGTGTAACCTTCAGTGATTAACCGAACTCATGTAATATTAGTATCAAAGGATGAATGAAACTATATTGAACCAGATGCCTCAATAATGAATTGCTACAAACCAGTGAAGAATATGTGCTCCCTGACTACTCAGAGGGATGATTGAATTTTTTTAGTGGAGCAAGAGTTGAGATCCAGTGTGTCAGAAAAGTTGGTGGAGGCGTGACTACATGTCCTTATTAGTGGATATTTCCCCTGTATCCAAAACAACGGAGGCTCACCCTTTTTTTATAGTCAACATCTCATGCCTGGTAGCATGGCAACAGAGTGTAGTGGCTTTTCGGAAGTGGTGTATCATCAACTAGACTCTAGAAGAGCTCATAGAAGTGGCGTAGCATCAGTGGTTTTGGAACCATACCAACACCACGATCGGAGGATTTCAACCTACATATGTGCCCCCCATGCGTATATTCCCTCGTATCCACAGTCATTATCCACTACGATATGGTTATTAAAAATCACCATACATGAATATGAAACAGTGGAAACCACCACGTCCTAACCATCAGAGTCTTTTCAAAGCACGAATGAAAGATTTACCTTAAATATGAAGACAAATTTTGGATTGAAATGCATTTTTTTCAAAGACCACCCACTTCCCTTTTTTTCAATTGAAGTGAAAAGATTGGAGTGTGCTGGACAGAACGATTATTGCACATTGATTCTTGCATCGTAAACCATATTGTTGGTTATTATGTGTAAGTTGAAAAAAAGACTAAATAAATATGTGCCTGGTAATCGTTGAAACATATTTTTTTTAAAAGATGTGTGCCTGTGATCAAAAAATATTTTTTTAGTAGTTCCATAAAATTATCTGCAAAATATGAACTCATTTGTATCTTTAAGTGATATTTTTTTTGTATGGAAAGGACAATTATGAGGAATGGTTTAGTAAGGTTAAAAATTCACTTGTTTTTAATGATCTATGGGATGGATCATGTGAAGGAAAATAAGGGAATGCACTGGATCACCCTGATGAGGAGAAACATTTAGGGATGGATCTGGAAAAGTAATGATAATAAAGCCTATGCCTTAATCTCAACTCCAGTCTTGTTAGAGTCGGTATAGTCATACCTCCGTCAGAGATCAAAAAACTCTTTGTTGCATTTCATTTTAGGTGTCTCATTCATCCAATTAGTTGCATTCCATTAGAAGCATAGATTATTTGACGGAAGGGTCTTGTCTCTCATTTTCCCTCATGTCATGTATCTGCTGGTTTGTGTCTGATCATTAAAGTTCATCAAAATTCGTCAAAGTCAATTTTACAGTCATTCATAGTCATGGATGGTCTTTTTGTCAGCAAAGAGTCATTTCAGTCATTAGGTCTAGGGTTTCATATTAAAAAATGTCAAATAATGCCAGCAGGCATATGAGCATGTTTCTAATAAGTTTTCATTCCAAAATTTTCATCATTAATAATGTTGAGAATGATTCTTCTTCAAAACTCTGTTTTGAAGAAGAAATCGTCAAATTTATTTTTTGTAATAAATGTAATTTCATCCTTTGTAATTTTTAAAGTTTTTCAGTCATGAAGTACTTCAGGCACAGCCCTGGTCATCCTTTGCCGAAATCCAATGCCAATCATCCCTGCAAGAAATCGACAAAAGTTTCATCATTCAGCTCAAAAAAGTCAAAATGGAAACAAGAAGCAGAGTTTGTATTGAAAGTGAAAAAGTGCCAAAACTAAAACATAAGAAAGTGGGTTTTTGCAAAAAGAAATCAAAGCCATGACTATATAAGATATTTCCCACATTTATCAATTCATTTTCACTCAAGAAGACATCAGAGAAATCGAAGTTCAATTGTGGAGAGGCGAAATCATTTGTTAAAGCCGGACTGTGTGTTGAAGATCAGTGCGCGGCGTGTTGGGAGGTAGGCGCGATGCACCGGGAGGTCGCGGCGCATAGAGCCGACCACTGCAGTGTGTTTTTGAATATGCTCGACGCATATAACGCACGTGGCGCACTTGGTTTTGTGCGCGGCGCACAGGGCCGACAAGCCATTTCTCACCACTGCTTCATCAAATTTCCAAAACAACTCAATATTTTTTCTCCAAGTAAGTTTGTGAGCTCTTGCTATTGATTTTAGCTTGTGTTGGGTGTTGTTTGGAGGGAGAAATTTAAAATTTTGATTGGTAAAATTATAAACCCTCTCTTGTGGTAAGAAACTGCTCCTTAGGGTTTGGATTTCAAGTTTTAAAGGTCTGATTTTTGTGCCAAGTATTGTAAATCCCATTTTCCATCTGTGGTTCCCTTCTCCACCACTGTTATATCATCATACAGTGCCTTCCTTTTTTTTTTCATATTCCCTTATAAAATCACTCATATCACTTGTTCCTAAATCCTATTTTCCCTAAACCCTACCATTTCCCATATCATTTGCAAAATTCCCAATTCCCAAACACAGTCAAGTGACTGTCCCCACATTGTAAAATTCACTTGACTGAATCACATTTTTACCACTGTACTATTTCCCATAGTCCACTATACCCATTGTCCATTTTTTCCCCACCGTCCTTTCCTACTTGGCATACATTTGGTAATTGCAGACAAAGGACATCAAACTCCTATTTTCACCTCATACAGGTCAACATACACTTGATATAGACTTGCAAACACCATGACAGACACTAAATCATCATATGAGCAAGACAGTGATTCTACCACAGATCTTCATGCACCGAGAAGGTCTCGAAAAGGAGGCAAACATGTGAGGGAGGAACCCACCTCTTTGACTCAGTTGGAGGCCTGCCCACTTGCCATGGCTTGTTTCCGAGAGAAATCATGCTATCAGTATTGTGAGAGGATTGCTCAGATTCAACATCATCAAGAGTTATCCCGGTTGTTTGTTTTAAATTTGCGTGATGGTCATGTTACTCTCACTGGTGTAAATTTCACCTTGACACCAGAAACCATTTCTCAGGCAACAGGAATACCGAATGTAGGTGAGGAGTGGAACAAGAGACAACGGGTAGATATAGTACATTACGAGCCATACATTAGGCCTGGCTATGTGAGGCAACTCAGCAGGGTATTCCCATTCCGGTTCCTGAAAGAATCCTATGCACCATTGATGAGACTCATTATCAGGTACTTCAGTTGTGACGGCTGATTCTCACGCCTCTATGCATATCATAGCAGACTACTGATGCATTTCACGAGAGTGAGGATGATGAACATTCCATATTTCATGTGCCGAAACATAGAGAGGATGACTACTCTTGTGTAGAAGAAGACTCCTGAGTAGCAGCACAACAGCATTTATCATTATGTGCTCATCAAGATGATTCTGGTACATCAGCTTGGATTGCAGGGCATTGCATGGGAAGAGTTCATTTCCCATGACTTCTTTACAGCCCCTTAGCCTCCTCCGGAGATTGTTCACGATGCAGGCGAGCCTTCACATCAGTTTGAAGGTCCCAAGACAGAGCCTATCATTGGTGTGCCAGTATTTTTTACTTATCAAAGAGGCACGAGAGCATTGTTTGCAGCAGCCCGACGAGTACGATCTCCACCGGGGGTGGAAGGGGTCTCGTTGCCATCGTCATCAGCACAGGTATAGGTACAAGAAATAGGAAAGAGGCCTATGTAGGAGGAAGGCCCTTTAGGAGGTCAAGATACTAATTTTACATTGATTGATGTGGACGTGAGCTCTCTAAACTCAAAACTGAGAGAGATCATTCAGGAGCAGAAAAATGAGATCATCACATTGACCGAGAAGTTGCAGAGAGCTCAGTGGATCATTAACTATTTGGAGCAGCGGAATAAGCAGCTGGAGGATCAGCAGACGATCATGGAATTGCAAAACATCCATGAGAACCGACAATCTGCCCGAAGAAGCCCATCCAAGATGACACCTATTGAGCAGGAGATTGAGGCCGATAGGGACACTTGGCTTGAGAGAGTCAACATCCATCTTGAGAAGTTTTTGGAGAAGTTGAATAAGGAGGAAAACATGCTCAGGCACATGAAGAATCACTATTGGGCACACACACATGTGTGTAAAGCAAAAATCAAGATCCTAAAAGTGAGGTTGAGAAGGGCACTGAGGAGGCGCAAAAGGCATGATTGACTTCAAATCTTGGCCGAAGCTTCTTTGGATGAGCATGGTACATGATGAGGGACCTCCAGTCCAAATTTCAAGGACTTTGGAGAAAATTTTGTCATTTTTGAATTTTTGGTCACAAAACAGGTTTTTCTGCCCGACGCGTAGCGCCACCTTGCACGCGCTTATGATTGGCAGCTCTTCAGAGGGAAAACTTGGTATTTCTAGATTTTTTATGAAAATTTATGCATGCTCAGGAATGGCCTTAGAATTTCATCAAGTTTTGGGTTGCCTAAAGGGTCAAAAACACCCTAAAATTGGCCTTTCTGCCACCTTTTGCACCCACAGGAAGCACTGTTGGGAGATTGAACTTTTGGAGGGGCCAATGGACACAAAATCTAGAAATTCCAATTGGGTTGGAAAGTAGACAGGCAAGGCTTTCTAACAAGCTATCATGAGCTTAACTTGGACTTCAGGAAGTGCCTCAAAATAAGCTCCAACGTTGTGCTACGCATACAGATTCTGGGCACGGTGCATAGAGGATTTTGGCCTATTTTTCACTCCACGGCTCAGAATTTCGCCTAGTTTTGGCCAGTTTCACTTTTTCATGTAAATATTGATGTAACTTGATGTAATTTCATGATCATGATGTAATTTTGGCACATTTTTATTTGTTTTAGAAGATTCATTCACTAAAAGGTGAAATGTGAGTGAATGGATCAGTTTCCTAGCATATAGAGGCAAGTTGTTTCATGGCCTATTTTCTAGTTCCTAGATTAGATATGGTTGAAACAGCTCCTAGAATGATGAGCTCGACCCCTAGAGGCATGGGAATGGGTTAGGCTGGTCTATATGATGTATTTTCTTAGTCATTTTCAGGGTTGGACATTTGGGATTGCATAGCACTTCATTGTATAGTCATTCTGCAATTTGGGCAAAGGAATAGACTAGGGTTTGCAGCCCTCTTTGGGATCCTTGTGGCTCTATGTTTTGATGGTGTTTTCCTCTATGTAACTATAAGTTCACTGATGTTTATGTGTACCATTTTCATTCTTCTTTCTTCTTAAACTGAACAAACAAGTTATAAAGGTAGAATTCATTGGTTGCTTTGCTTTGCCTTCATTTTTGTTTAGTTTTTCATGTTTTCATCTGTTTGAGGAGGACTCTTGAGACCCTCTTGCCCTCTTCATATTCTCACTGGTCTAATCCATCCATCCACTCAAGCTAAAGCATCAAAACTATTTCCTACCTTGCCCCAATCATAATTTTGCAAAAACTAGGCCTAATCCCCGCACCCAAACTGCCTTTCCCTTGATCCAACAAAAAACCCCAAAAACACAATTAAACTCCTTCACTTATATACCTAGCCTAAAATTAGCTTTCATTTCAGTCATCTCAAGACCTATTGATTACTTTTCACTGAGATTGACCCGGAGAGAGCCCTCTCCTGTTCTGGTAGGGCTAGCTACCAGACTGAGCGTGGTATGATGTTACCCTGAACTCTGCCTTCCTTCAGCCTGAGGTAGATTTAGGCAATAACATAGTGGCGACCATACTAGGGAAGTAGAAAATGGTTTGCTTGTTGGTGCTAATTGTTTTGTAAGCTACAGACGGAGCCTGAAGTTATGCCAGGTAGCCTTCGAAACGCTTTTGCTTTGCATTAACGGAAGTAGATAAACATTGCTTCAGTCAATCTTCGGTCTAGCTTGTGAACGTGACACTTGACTTGTGAATTACCCCAGTATATCAGATCCACCAAGAGCAATGGCCGCTAGATTTGCACCCCTTGTCCTGCCTCCAAAATTGGATGCTATGTCGGTAGATTATCAAAGTAAGATCCCATCGTTTGATGGCACTCCACAAAGTGTTCCTTCTCAGCAACATATTGATAGAATGGTAGAATTCTTTGATATTCATGAAATTGATGAAGAAAATGTGACTATGATATTTTTTGTGCAAACTTTCAGAGGTGAAGTACGTAAGTGGCTCAGAGCTTTGCAGCCTAGAGGTATTGCTACATTGGCTGAGCTGCAGAGACAATTTTTAGATCGGTGGGAAGTAAAGAAAGATCCCCTTCAAATCACTTCTGAATATACCAAGATCAAGCACAATGCTGGTGAGTCTGTCCAAGACTATATTATTAGATTTAATGTGGTTTATAATTCAATTCCTGATGATTTGAGGCCATCTAAGAAGTCAGATTTGCTTAAATTCCCAGATGTTTTTGATCCGGATATGGCCTATTCATTACGGGAAAGAGATCCACCCACTTTGGAAGATATGCAGAAAATTGCGGTGAGTGTGGAAGCGAATTTGAATGACAAGAGAGCTAGATTGAAAGCAGAGAAGAAAGTTGCAATTAAAGAAGAAGCTTCTACTTCATATCAACTACTTCGCAAAGTGGAGAAGATGTTTGAAAGAATGACACTTGATAAGCCCGAACCACAGATTATAAATCCCAATTTTCATGGACAACAGCAACCTCAGTTCAGGATCAAACAACGAGAGCAGCGAGCACAAGAACCACCACCACAACAGCAGGTAAAAGCTCCTTTACAGCAGAATTTTGTTGGCTCGGAATCAGATGATGAAGATAATGTACTAGGAGAAGAAAATCACTTTTTTACACCTGATGACATGCCAAACTTTATCACTGAAGAGGAGGAGTTTGCAGAAAGTTTAGCTGCACAGAAAGATGAGGATTTTATCTTGGCAAATGAGACATCTCTTGAAGAAGATTCGGATGAGTATCAGAGAGGTTATATGAATGCTTTGTTCGCCTAGCAGAAACAATATTCACTTAGAAACAGAGATGTGCCTATCAACCCAATCCAAAAGAGAAAAGAAGTTGCAGCACCAAAAAATGATGCACCCATTGCACAAAAGAAGGGAAAATATGTAGCTGATCCTACTACAAGAAAGACTCCATTAGCAAGTGAAAGATCAAATCAGCCCATTCTATCGAGGGAGAAAGTTGAGAAGAAAGATGCTCCAGCCAAAGAGGTAGAAAAAACTTCATATTTTAACTTAGAGAGTGAGATTGCTAAGTTGAAAGTTTCCATTCCTTTGATTGAGTTAATGAAAAATAGCAGCTACAAGGGTCAAGTATCTAAAAATTTGAATTTCAATCCAATGTCTGATATGCTGAATGTGGAGGATGATCAACCTGAATTGATATTTGGACCAGCATTGGATGGTGAGTCTCCCAATAGTGATGTGCCACCTTTTCATATCAGCCTTAGATTGCATGATTTTGTGTTACATAATGCCATGTTTGATTCTGGAGCATCTCACAATCTCATGCTGAAGGCGATTATGGAGAAATTGGGATTGGACATCACTCAGAAATATCATGATCTATATTCTTTTGACTCCAGTAGAGTGAGATGCATTGGGCTCATTAAAGATTTGGTGGTAAGTTTAGATCAGATTCCGGTGAAGAATGTTTTGATGGATGTGGTTGTGGCAGACATACCTCCAAGATTTGGCATGCTTCTTTCCAGATCTTGGGGAGCGAAGTTGAAGGGAACATTGCAGCTCGATTTCTCCTATGCTACCATTCCTGTGTTCGGTCAGATGAGAAGATTATATCGGGAACAGAAGATGAATTATATGATCACTAGCAAGGAGAAACTGGTAAATCATCTGGTAAATTATGTACATACAGATTTAGAGTCTTTTGTTTTATATTCAGATACTTTCAATGATATAGATAGTTAGTTAGTTGAAGCAGAGGAAATTCCGTAGATCACAGAAAATTTCAGAGAAGTTTTGATGAAAGAGAGACAAGAACTTGAGAGTTTCGCTGAGCAATCAGCCTTCCAGAAGCAGCAGAAAGTTGAGGGACAACAAGCAGAAATAACAGAGAAAACGAAATTTCAGCACTTGGAAGAAGATGAAGAAGGTTTATGGACTATGGATTTCGATGGTGCCATTGGGAGTGACGGTGCTGGAATCGGAATTTGGGTCCGTAGTCCTTTTTCCGCTCCAAACAAGGTACCTAGTAATGTGAGAGTTTGTTCATACAAGTTAGCATTTGATTGTTTGAATAATGAGGCAGAATACGAAGCTTTGATTACTGGTGTGAAAATACTTAGGAATTTGAATGCTAAGAGAATTGCAGTCTATGGTGACTCCGAGTTGGTAATTAAGCAAGTGAAGGGTGAGTATCAAGCCAAGCATCCTTGAATGCGGGCTTATCAAGATGTTGTTCTTGATATCTTGAATTTGTTTTCAGAATATACTTTAACTTGTATCCCTCGCATTCAGAATGGTATTGCGGATGCTCTTGCTAAGGCAGCTAGTAATTTGAAGATCCCAATGAACTCAAGTAATAAGTTTGAAATCCATGTGAAACATCGTCCAACTATCCCAGATAATCAAATATTTTGGCAAGTATTCCAAGATGATGATGAGATTGATGAGTTTCTGCAAAACAAAGGTAAATTCAAAGACAGCTCAATTGACATGGAGTATGATGACGGTGAGGCTGATGTGCAAATAAATCAGATGGAAGTATTACATCTGAAAAATAATGTCATTCCTAAGGGTTTGATACCTTTATAAGAGCTCTTTGATCAAGATGACGTAGCTAGAAAGCCAACCTTGCGTCCAACTGAAAAGGGAGTTGAAGATGTGAACATTGGAACAGCTGAGAATCCAAAGATGGTGCAGTTGTCTAAAGCATTTCCACCGGAGGTAAAAGAAAAATATGTGAGTTTTTTGTCTTCTTTTGCTGATGCTTTTTCTTGGGACTATTCAGATTTAAAGATGTATGATACCAATATAATTCAGCACGCCATTCCTTTTAAGCCAAATCAAAATCCTTTCAGGAAAAAGTTGAGAAGGATAAATCCTAAGTTTTTTCCCTCGATTGAGAAAGAGGTGAATCGATTATACAAGGCTGGTATCATTGTTCCTATAATAATTTCAGATTGGATTTCCAATTTGGTGCCCGTTAGCAAGAAGACAGGTGAGATTCGTTTGTGCATTGATTTTTGGAATTTGAACAAGGTTTCTTTGAAAGACAATTATCCATTGCCCAAAATGGATCACATTTTGCAGCGAGTAGTTGGAGCATCTCGTATGTCACTACTCGATGGTTATTCTGGGTATAACCAAATTTTGGTCCATGAGGATGATAGAGACAAAACTGCGTTCACCACTCCATGGGGAACTTTCCATTACGCCAAAATGCCTTTCGGTTTAAAGAATGATGGTGCGCCATTTCAGCGTGCAATGGATATGGAATTTGCGAATGAGAAAGATGTTTTCTTAGTTGTATATCTTGATGATTTGACGGTCTTTTCCAATTCTGATGAAGAGCACCTTTACCATCTGAAAATTGTTTTTCAGCGATGCAGAAAGTATGGTGTGTCACTCAATCCGAAGAAGAATTTGTTTTCCATGGATGAGGGAAAACTCCTTGGTCACATTATTTCAAAAGATGGCATCCGTATTAACCCAGCTCGAGTTGAAGCAATTCAGAAAATTGATCTTCCCCGGAATAAGAAGGAGATTCAGTCTTTTAATGGTAAGATGAATTTTTTACGCCGCTTTGTGCCTAACCTTGCTGAACATCTAAGAGAGATTACAGACATGCTTAAGAAGGATAATGTAGTAAAGTGGTCTGAAGAGGCGGTTAATTCTTTCAATCTAGTGAAGTTGGTTCCTTCATCAGCTCCGGTTTTGATCAGCCCGGATTACACTTAGGATTTTATTTTTTTCTCTTTTGCTTCGGAGCATACTATGGCAGCGGTGTTAATGCATAAAAGAGAAGGGCATGAGAAACCAATTTCTTTTTTCAGCCGTACTATAAGACATGCAGCCCTGAAAAATAACATAATTGAAAAGAAAGCTCTTGCTCTTGTGAAGGCATTAAGAGATTTTCGAGTATATATTCTGCATTCTCATATTATTTCTTATGTTCCTAACGCTGCTGTTAAGGATGTTCTAGTGCAAACAGATCCGGAAGGGAGACGGGGCAGATGGATTGCTGCTTTATTGGAGTATGATGTGGAGATAAAGCCCACAAAGCTTATCAAAGGACAAGGGCTGGCAAAGTTAATGGCTGAATCGAATTTTCACGCTTTGGACATCAATATTATCACTGCTATGTCTGAAGATAATGAGGAAATTTCATCAGTTCAGGTATCGGAAATCTTTGTGACATCTCCTTGGTATTCAGATATTATATATGTGCTTCAAAATTTATCACCACCACCCGGCATGGCTAGAAACAGAAGTAGAACTTTGAAATTGAAGGCTTCTAAGTTTTGTGTTTTGAATAATTCACTTTATTGGAAAGATCCCGGTGGTGTGTTGCTGAATTGTTTGGTGGAAGAAGAAGCAAAGCGGGTTATGGAGGATTTTCACAAAGGATATTGTGGCGTTCACCTTTTTCGGAAAAAAACAGGCAATAATATTTTGATAGCGGGATATTATTGGCCGAAATTTTTTGCTGATGTGTACAAGACTGTCAAAATCTGCCATGAGTGTCGGATTTTTGAAGGAAGACAGAAATTACAGCCTTTGCCGCTTAAGCCTATTGAGGTGAGTGCTCCATTTCAGTAATGTGGTTTGGATTTCATTGGCGAAATTCATCCCCCTTCTTCAGGACAGCATAGATGGATCCTAATAGCGACAGATTATTTCACGAAGTGGATTGAAGCAATTCCCACAAGGAAAGCTACGGATTCGGTAATCATTTCTTTCCTTGAGAATAACATTTTGTCTCACTTTGGTTGCCCGAATAAGTTTATCACTGACAATGCAACAGCTTTCAAATCAAAAAATATGATTGAGTTTTGTGACAAGTATAAAATCATTTTGGGGCATTCAACCGCCTATCATCCGCAAGGCAACGGATTGGTAGAGTCTTCCAAAAAATCTTTGGTCAATATCATTAAAAAGTTGCTGGAAATAAACAAGAAGAGTTGGCATAAGAAGTTGGTCAATGCACTTTGGGCTGATCGAGTGAGTCAGAATAAATCCATTGGTATGTCCCCCTTTGAGTTGGTTTATGGATTTGATACAGTGTTCCCTACCTCTCTCATAGTTCTGGTGGTAAAACTTCTGCAGGAAGCTGGCAGTGAAGAAGATCATATGCAGAGAAGAATAAACCAAATGATCCATTTGCAGTAGATGAGGGAAGAATTTTTTCAAAACACATTCAAGATGCAGGAGAGAATCAAGAATATCTATGACAGGAAAGCAAAGGCAGACAAATTTCAACTGGAAGAAGTGGTGTTGAAGTGGGATGCAAGGAACGAAGAAAAGGGTAAGCACGGTAAGTTCGAAAATCTCTGGAAAGGACCCTTTAAAATTGCAGCATATCGAGGTCAGAATGCTTTTCTTCTGAAGGAGATGAACGGGGAAGATTGTCCAAGAGGGCCGGTCAATGGTCGGTTTCTCAAGCGGTACCATTTCTGAGATGTTTTCTATTGATTTCATTGTCATTGTACATACCATTTATTTCAGTTTCATCACAAGTGTGCACTATGATCTTTTCTTCAGTTTGGGGCCCGAAGTGAAGGCTATAATTCTGAAGAAGGATTTCAGCTTTGGTTTGAAATTGTCAAATCGGTTTTGGTTCAGTCATTTCAGTTTTAGAGTTGAGTTAGTTTGAGTTAGATTTTCAGTCAATAAATTAGTCAACAGTCTTGTGTTTCTTTTTCAAAATAATGGACTCCATAGCCCAATGGATGAAAGGCACTGTATGCTCTCCCAGAAATCTGTAGTTATTGGCACCTCCAAGGAGCTACCATCCCCATTGGAGCCAATGTTAGAGTCGGTATAGTCATACCTCCGCCAGAGATCAAAAAACTCTTCGTTGCATTTCATTTTAGGTGTCTCATTCATCCAATCAGTTGCATTCCATTAGAAGCATAGATTATCTGATGGAATGGTTGTGTCTCTCATTTTCCTTCATGTCATGTATCTGCTGGTTTGTGTCTAATCATTAAAGTTCATCAAAATTCATCAAAGTCAATTTTACAGTCATTCATAGTCATGGATGGTCTTTTGGTCAACAAAGAGTCATTTCAGTCATTAGGTCTAGGGTTTCGTCTTCAAAAATGTCAAGTAATGCCAGCAGGCACATGAGCATGTTTCTAATAAGTTTTCATTCCAAAATTTTCATCATTAATAATGTTGAGAATGATTCTTCTTCAAAACTCTATTCTGAAGAAGAAATCGTCAAATTTATTTTTTGTAATAAATGTAATTTCATCCTTTGTAATTTTTAAAGTTTTTCAGTCATGAAGTACTTCAGGCACAGCCCTGGTCATCCTTTGCCAAAATCCAATGCCAATCATCCTTGCAAGAAATCGACAAAATTTTCATCATTCAGCTCAAAAAAGTCAAAATGGAAACAAGAAGCGAGTTTGTATTAAAAGTGAAAAAGTGCCAAAACTAAAACATAAGAAAGTGGGTTTTTGCAAAACAAAAATCAAATCCATGACTATACAAGATATTTTCACCATTCACATGTCATTTGCACTCAAGAGATATCAAATAAGTTGATTTCAATTGTGGAAGGGCGAAACCGTGAGTTTAAAGCTAAGACTGTGTGTTTGTAGTGCGCGCGGCGCATTGGGAGAAGATGCGGCGCATTGGCATGTTGCGACGCACATAGCCATTTTCTATAGTGTAAATTTGCTCTGGTGCGGTGCACTGGGTGTGCGCGTGGCGTACAGAGCCTCCAAGCAGAATTTCGTCACTGCTTCATCAAAAACCAAAACAACTCCACTTCTTTTGCTCCAAGTAAGTTTGTAAGCTCTGGCCATTGATTTTAGATTTTGTTGGGTGTTCTTAGAGGGAGGAATTTGAAAGTTGGGAGGTTGAAAATATAAACCCTTTCTTTTGTCAAAAACTGCTCCTAGGGTTTGAGTTTGCTTGTTAAAGTTTTATTTTGTGCCAGTTATTGTAAATCCCATTCTCCATCTATGGTTCCTTTCCCCACTACTGTCATATCATCATATAGTGCTTCCCCTTTTTCCCTATTCCCCTATAAAATCACTCCTATCACTTGCTCCTAAATCCTATATTCCCTAAACCCTACCATCTTCCATATCATTTTCAAAATTCCTAATTCCCAAACACAGTCAAGTGACTGTCCCCACATTGTAAAATTCACTTGACTTAAACCACATTCCTACAATTGTACTATTTCTCATAGTTCTATACCCACTGTCCCTTTTATCATAGTCTTTTCCTATTTGGCACACATTTGGAAATTGGAGGCAAATACACCAAATTTTGTTTTCACCTCATATAGATCAGCATACACTTGGCATAGACTTACAAACACCATGACAGACACAGATTCATCTTATGAGCAAGACAATGATTCTACCACAGAACTTCATGCACCAAGAAGGCCTCATAAAGGAGGTAAACATGTGAGGGAGGAACCCACCTCTTTGACTCAGTTGGAGGCCTGCCCACTTTCCATGGTTTGTTTCCGAGAGTAATCATGCTATCAGTATTGTGAGAGGATTGCTCAGATTCGACATCATCAGGAGTTAGCCCGGTTGTTTGTTTTACATTTGCATGATGGTCATGTTACTCTCACTGGTGTAAATTTCACCTTGACACCAGAAACCATTTCTCAGGCAAAAGGAATACCGAATGTAGGAGAGGAGTGGAACAAGAGATAGCAGGTGGATAGAGTACATTACGAGCCATACATCAGGCCTGGCTATCTGAGGCAGCTCAGAAGGGTATTCCCATTCCGATTTCTGAAGGAATCCTATGCACCATTGATGAGACTCATTATCAGGTACTTCAGTTGTGACGGCCGATTCTCACGCCTCTATGCATATCATAGCAGACTAATGATGCATTTCACGAGAGTGAGTATGATGAAAATTCCATATCTCATGTGCCAAAACATAGAGAGGATGACTACTCTTGTGCAAAAGAAGACTCCTGAGCAGCAGCACAACAACATTTATCATTATGCGCTCATCAAGATGATTGTGGTACATCAACTTGGATTCCAGGGCATTGCATGGGAAGAGTTCATTTCTCGTGACTTCTTTACAGCCCCTCAGCCTCCTCTGGAGATTTTTCACGATGAATTTGAGCCTTCACATCAGTTTGAGGGTCCCGAGACAAAGCCTATCATTGGTGTGCCAGTATTTTTTACTTATCAGAGAGGCACGAGAGCATTGTTTGCAGCAGCCCGACGAGTATTATATCCACCAGGGGTGGAAGGGGTCTCGTTTCCATCGTCATTAGCACAGGTATAGGTACAATATAGAGGAAAGAGGCCTATGCAGGAGGAAGGCCCTTTAGGAGGTCAGGATACTAATTTTACATTGATTGATGTGAACGTGAGCTCTCCAAACTCAAAACTGAGAGAGATCATTCAAGAGCAGAAAACTGAGATCAGCACATTGACCGAGAAGTTGCAAAGAGCTCAGTAGATGATTAACTATTTGGAGTAGTGGAATAAGCAGTTGGAGGATCAGCAGACGATCATGGAATTGCAAAACATTTGTGAGAACCGACAAGCTACCCAAAGAAGCCCATCCGAGATGAAACCTATTGAGCGGGAGATTGAGGCCGATAGGGAGACTTGGCTTGAGAGAGTCAACATCCATCTCGAGAAGTTGTTGGATAAGGTGAATAAGCAGAAAAAAATTCTCAGGCACATGAAGAATCACTATTGGGCACGCACACATGTGTGTAAAGAAAAAATCAAGATCGTGAAAGCGAGGCTGAGAAGAGCACTGAGGAGGCGCAAAAGGCATGATCGACTTCAAATCTTGGTCGAAGCTTCTTTGGCTGAGCATGGTACATGATGAGGAACCTCCAGTCCAAATTTCAAGGACTTTGGAGAAAATTTTGTCATTTTTGAATTTTTGGTCACAAAACAGGTTTTTCTGCCCGAGGCGTAGCGCCACCTTGCGCGCGCTTATGATTGGCAAATATTCAGAGGGAAAACTTAGTATTTATGGATTTTTTATGATAATTTATACATGCTCAGGAATGGCCTTATAATTTCATCAAGTTCTGGGTTTCCTAAAGGGTGAAAAACACCCTAAAATTGGCCTTTCTGCCACCTTTTGCACCCACAGGAAGAAGTGTTGGGAGATTGAACTTTTGGAGGGGCCAATCGATACTAAATCCAAAAATTCCACTTAGGTTGGAAAGTAGACAAGCAGGGTTTTCCAACGAGCTATCATGAGCTCAATTTGAACTTCAGGAAGTGCCTCAAAATCAGCTCCAAAGTTGTGCTACGCATACAGATTCTGGGCGCGGCGCATAGAGGATTTTGGCCTATTTTTCACTCCACAGCTCAGAATTTCACCTAGTTTTGGCCAGTTTCACTTTTTCATGTAACTATTGATGTACCTTGATGTGATTTCATGATCATGATGTAATTTTGGCACATTTTTACTTGTTCTAGAAGATTCATTCACTAAAAGGTGAAATGTGAGTGAATGGATCAGTTTCCTAGCATATAGAGGCAAGTTGTTTCATGGCCTATTTTCTAGTTCCTAGTTTATATATGGTTGAAAAAACTCCTAAAATGATGAGATCGACCCCTAGAGGCATGGGAATGGGTTAGGCTGGTCTATATGATGTATTTTCTCAGTCATTTTCAGGGTTGGACATTTGGGATTGCATAGCACTTCATTGTACATTCATTCTGCAATTTGGGCAAAGGAATAGACCAGGGTTTGCAGCCCTCTTTGGGATCCTTGTGGCTCTATGTTTTGATGGTGTTTTCCTCTATGTAACTGTAAGTTCACTGATGTTTATGTGTACCATTTTCATTCTTCTTTCTTCTTAAACTGAACAAACAAGTTATAAATGTAGAATTCATTGGTTGCTTTGATCTGCCTTCATTTTTGTTTAGTTTTTCATGTTTTCATCTGTTTGAGGAGGACTCTTGAGACCCTCTTTCCCTCTTCAGCTTCTCACCAGTCTAATCCATCCATCCACTCAAGCTAAATCATCAAAACTATTTCCTACCTTGCCCCAATCAGAATTTTGTAAAAACTAGGCCTAATCCCCGCACCCAAAACTGCCTTTCCCTTGATCCAACAAAAAACCCCAAAAACACAATCAAACTCCTTCACTTATATACCTAGCCTAAAATTAGCTTTCATTTCAGTCATCTAAAGCCCTATTGATTACTTTTCACTGAGATTGACCCAGAGAGAGCCCTCTCCTGTTCTGGTAGGGCTAGCTACCAGACTGAGCGTGGTATGATGTTACCCTGAACTCTGCCTTCCTTCAGCCTGAGGTAGATTTAGGCAATAGCAAGTCTCATAAGAGGTAAGTATATATGTTTCTTCAATTAAAATATTTTTATGATTAATATTCTGAAATGGAGATAATACAATTATTGTTGAGGTCATTTGATATTGAAATGAAAGATAAGGATCCATTAAAACTTTCTTCTAAAATTAAATCCATCAATCATCAAATTGAATCTATTCTAGTAAAATTTGATCTACAACTTACTACCTTTATAAAATATCTTTCCCCTATATATTCACACTATTTGGAATCTCTCCAAGCGAGTGGGAAATTAAAAGATTTTGATTTTGGAAAATTAGTAGAAAAAATTGCAGAAAGAGAGTAAGGTTTTGGAAAAAAATAAACAAATTACATAATTCTAATACTGAAACCCTATGTCTTGTTAAAAAAGACTGAAAACCTCACAAATAATTTGTCAAAAAAACTAAGGGTAATAGAGGACGAGGTAGGAAGAATTATAGAGGCAGGGGGAAAGAAATATCCAGGGAGATAGAAAACAAAATGATAAACAAAGAATTGTTTCTTATAAAAAAAATGTAAAATTATTTAGATGTGGTAAAATTGGGCATAGTGATGCATATTGTAGAATTTCCTCCGATAAAATTAATGAAATAAGAGAGCAAATGCTTGAAAATAAAGATCAACTAATTCCATAAAAAGGATAGTCTTCTAAGAATGCACATTACATTGTTTCTTATTGTAATTTTCATATGGAAGATATATTTAGTAACTATTTTTCTACATGGCATGACAATTGGATTTTAGACACAGGTGACACCTTTCATATGACCTTTAGAAGATATTTGTGTGAACAATTCAGTGATAATATTCATGGAGTAGTTTATTTTTCTTACAAGTCTCAAATCAAACCATCATGGACTGGTTATATTCAGTTAAAATTTATTGGACTTTCAGATTATACGTTGAATGATTTTCTTTACATTCCATAGTTCCAAAGGAATTTATTGTCTCTTGTACAAATAAGGCCACAGGGAAATTCCATTAACATATTTGATGGAATAGTGGAACTTCGAAGAGAAGCTCACAATAAAACTATAATGACTAGTATGGAAGAAGATAGATTGAACACATTGAAGTTGAATGGTATGTCATTTGTTGCATCGAACACTAATTATTTGGCTCAACAAAATCATACTCTGTCATCATGTTTATTGGGGAATTAACACTTCATTCATATTAAATATGAAGGTATTAAAATTATGAGACAAAATGGAATTAAAGGACTTCCAGCACTTCTAAGAAAATTGACCCCATCCAATTCTTGTAAATTTGGCAACTATCACAAACAATATTTTCATAATTCTATTTCTAGATATACAAGGAAATTAATTCTCATACACTTTGATTTATGTGGACCTATGCATGTACCAACTTCTAATGGAAATAAATGCATATTGAATTTTATTGATGAATATTTGAGGATATGTTAGGATTATCTTCTTAAAGAAAAATCAAAAAAATTTTATGTGCTTAAAACATTTCATCCCTTGATTACAAATGAAGCTCAAATTAATATTGGTACAATAAGAGCTAATAATGGCAAAGAGTATACTTCACATATTTTTGAAAAATATTTGCAAGAGAATGGAATTAAACACTAAACCACAATTCCATGTAATCCACAACAAAACGGTGTTGCAGAACAAATTAACGGAATATTGATTAATATGGTTAGGTCAATCATGTTTTTTAAGAATGTAAAATTGATGTTTTGGGGAGAACCAGTTGTTTGTGCAGCTTATATTAGATATTAGTGTCCTTCCTATGTCATCAACAATAGAACTCTATATGAAATGTGTTATAATCGTCATCTCGTTGTTCAACATTTCAAAAAATTTTCTTCTGAATGTTATGCTTTGATTCCTAAAAAATAAATAAATAAGTCAAGTGAAAGAAGAAAAAAATATATATTATTTTGGGTATTCTATAACTTCCAAGGCATACCGATTGTATGATTAAGAGAACAAGAAGTTTATTTTGTCAAGAGATGTATTTTTTCTTGAATTTGATAAATATTCTCTGACTCTCGATAAATAACTCAATCAAATAGAAAGTTTTATTCCTTAAATTTTGTATTATGAATCATAAAATATTGTTCCACATCCTAAAGGGGGAATTCCTATATTATATTATATTTTCATTCTCTCAATGATGATAATTATGTTGTTGAAAAGGCATTGGTTGATGATAATTCTGCTGCTAAAGAGAAATTTCTTGATGCAAGTGTTTCTACAGAGATGGCAGGGACAAAGATGGCTATAAATGAGATAGGTAAAGAGTTTTTTTGAAAATATGAGTTTCCTCCTACACAACCTCTTTGAATCTCAACTCGTATTAAAAAATTTCCAAAGAAATATGATGATTTTAACCAATGAATTTCTTCAGGTAACTATTCTCATTGTGAATATAATTTTTTGCGGATTGTGAACCTACTTTTTTTGAAGAAGCTCATAGTTATGTTCAGTGGAAAGCTGTAATGCAAATGAATATGATGTTCTCATAGAAAATGACACATAGAGGCTACCGGATCCTCATATTGTCATCAAACCTATTGGTTGGAAATGGATTTATAAAACTAAGTATAAAGTTCATGGTTCACTTGATAAGCACAAGTAAATACTTGTAGCAAAGGGATATGCATACAAATAGGGTGTTAACTTTACAAAGACATTTACTCCTATAGCTAAATGGGGTACAATTAGATATCTATTTTCTATTGCATCTCATAAAGAATGGAAAATGCATCATATGGATGTTAAAAATTCATTTTTAAATGCACATTTGAAAAAATATGTTTACATGTTTCAACTAGAAGATTTGTTTGTATTTGTATGGCCTGAAACAAGCGCCATGTGCATGGTATGAGAAACTAATTGAACGTATTCTTAAGTTAAATAATACGAACTTTGACCTAGATGATGCAACTATTTTTGTTAACAAATTTGGAAGATCATTTTTATATATTGATGATAAATTCATGGTCACAGGAAATCTGATGAATATATATCATCTATTAAGAAGGAATTGAAAAAGGTTTTTGATATGAAAAATTTAGGTTTACTTCATTATTATCTTGGAATTGAAGTTGATCAAAAACCACAAAATATTTTCATCTCTTATAAGAAATATGTTAGTAAGTAATTGAATAGATATTATATGATGGATTGTAATCATGTTGCCACGTCAATGGAGGAAAATTTGAAAATAATTTTAGAATAAGGAAAATCATTTGAAGATCCCAAAAAGTATATGAAAATTGTTAGAAGTTTTATTTTTTTATCTATTACTTGTACTGATATAACATTTGTTGTTGGAATACATTCTAGATATATGCATCATCCTTGTGAGGGGAATTGGGTAGCAGAAAATATATTTCTAAAACATTTAAAAGGAACCCAAAATTACTCGATCAAATATTCATAACTTTTAGACTTCCATATTTCTAGTTATTCAAATTCTTATTTTTTATGGAGATAAGGAGAATGCAGTCTCTACTTTTGGTTATTTGATGAATCTTGGATCAATAACCATCAATTGGAGATCACACAAGCAGTATGTTCTTGATAATTCTACCACCGAAGCTGAACATGTTGCAGAATCTGAAGCCACTAAGGAAAACATTTGGCTTCAAAAAATACTTAAGGATTTGATGGAGAAATAAAAATCTTCAACTCCTCTTTTTGTCAACAAATCTTTTTTAATTCAATGGGGCAAGAATCCAAAGTTTCATGATCATACCAAACATATAAACACCTAGTATCATTTGATTGGACATCATGAAGAGGCCAAAATAAAGCATCTAACATATTGTCCAACTTCATAACAAATTGCAAATATCTTTACCAAAGCATTGTGGTGTGAAAAGTTTGAAAACTCTATATCTTTACTTGATATGTGAGATGTCCCTTCAAATAAAGGGGGGAAATCTTGTAATCCAAGATTTTTGTATATAGTTATGATTAGGTATATAGTTATAGATTAGGTATTTCCAGTGTTTTATTGTTATGGAGACAAAACTATCTCTTTCAATTATAAATGTAACCTTCATTGGTTAATAAGATAACATACAACACAATATTTTTAGCATGGAATTCTCCATACTCACGTAATAAGCTTTAACATGAATTTTCCTTGTTTATAGTTGTATATAATACATGTATAATGTAGAGTACAATTAATATGATATACTAACATGACATACTGATAGGTTTCAACTTTTAGATTAGAGCCAAAAATTTAGATGGTAGCTTTCCTTGGTTATGTAGGGATGGAATAATTTGTATTGATGATAATGAATGATCCATTTTCGAAACTATGTGTAAATAAATCATTCCAAAATAGCTATGCTTTGTGAATGGGTTACATAAATCATTCAGATGAAGAAAGGAGAAAATTGAAAAAGCTAGAAATGGCCTCAACTTTCATTATAGATTTGATGTAAAAGTTGTAAAATGAGAGAACCAACAGATGAGAACTAATAGATTGTTTAGTGGAAGAAGAAATCACTACAAGTTTCTCCACTCTCTCCTCGAGGGCCTTGTCACATCTTCACTGTAAGGCCGATCCTTTGAACTTTTCGAAAAATCGTCAAATATCCTGTGGATAAACCTAATCTGATGATGGAAGTGGAATTTTTTACTTTTATTCAGCTCATTCTCTATGACTTTCGAGTTCTTTCACAACGTTTCAAGATTCTCCTTATATGCTTCAATCTGGTCTTGCATGTTCTGGAAGTATAAGTTTTGAGAACATTGCAGGTTCTACCATTGTTGACACTTGCATCACTACCATCATCCCTACCACCACCACCACTTGCAATCATAAATGGATGAAAAAATTCTATGGCAACATTCCAACCTTCTCGCCCTACATGGTTGAGGCCTTCTCTTCTATTATTACTCATTTGTGACTGTTATCATGAATATTCTGATACATGTTATCATCAAGCAGAGCGAAGTTGTATAGGCTTCCACTGTATAGAAAATTTACAAGATGGGTATCTATATCCACCACCATAAAAATGTAAGTAGAAGCCAGCCTAAGCTATTAATGACACAATTTTATTTTTCTTTATTGTGGCTTATGCATCCACTGTATCTACAAGTTTGTATCATGGATTCATTGTATATGGAAGAAGAATCCATAGGTAACATATTTAATATGTTTTGGAATATTATAATTAAATATTTAATATGTGCATAGATGGATGACTATAATTGAAAACAATTGTTAGGATTAGGATATGCAGAGTACCATGTGTGAGGAAATATAAAATTCAACTAAAAATTAATGGAAAATCCTAATTAAATTTGGCGTGTCTCATTGTTGTGCCTAT
The DNA here is from genome assembly GCA_034641835.2 of Pinus albicaulis. Classification (NCBI taxonomy): domain Eukaryota; kingdom Viridiplantae; phylum Streptophyta; class Pinopsida; order Pinales; family Pinaceae; genus Pinus; species Pinus albicaulis. The sequence continues at coordinate 367,440,723 of CM076581.1, forward strand.
GAATTATGCTTAGTAACATTGCTCATTGTAAGCATACTTGGGGTTTTGTATCATGCTTACATTTCCTTTGACATTTAATGCCGTTTAGTGCCTCCTTTGGCTTGTAGATGATTCTTGTCACATGGTGGTTTTGGATCCCGCTTCCATTTATTTTAACATACTAATGCATTTAATTTCCCCATTAGGCTTGTAGCTGGCAGATGATTCTTGCTCCATAGTTGGAAGGAAGGGATAATAGACAAATGTGGTACACACTCTGCTTTTATGATAGTGTGAAATAATTCACTTGATCTTCAAAATGAGGATGTTGAGATTTCCTTTTCCTACACGAGTGACTCTATTATTTTTTATTCCACAAGATAAGCAAATAAGTTATTTTCATGAACAAGATAATGTACGAGGAAAATAATTTTTTAGTCAATTTTAAAAGAAAATATTCTTGAATTGGGAAGATATCCTGGTTTATTTTTAATGTGTAAAGAGGCTGCTCTACAACCCACTTTAGGGTGGATGGGTGAGCATGAGTGTGAGAGTTAGATGTGAGATGTGAGATGTTAATCTTGATATGTGAGGTGCGAGATAATCTTAAATTCAATTTTTTTATATTTTGATTTTTGTTTTTAGTATAATATATATATATCACATTAAAATATATAACACATAAATAGTACTTATAAAGTAACTTTAATTTTACAATATAAATTAAAACAATGATTGCATAAATGTCTTTAAATTTAACTAATAAGTTGATAAAAAACTAATATTTACAATATAAAAATATTTTTATTCATGAATATTTACCATGGATATTATTAACTACTAAGTATTCTTTTTTACAGTAACATGGGCCAATACCCAGAAGAGAAATATAGAGATAAGGAGGGAGAGAGGAAGAGGAGGGAAAAAATCATAATACCATGGGATAGTACCATGGCTTATCAGTACCATGGGCCATCTAAGATTTTCATTATTATTTTATGGATTTAAGATATTAATTATTATGTTGTAGTACCATGGGCCAATATCATGGCCATTGGCTTATCAATACCACATGCCCAAAAACCATAACTTCACGACTACTAAAAAAATTCCCATAGATACTAAATCTATATTTTAATCAATTAAAAATGAGAATAATTTTATATATACAAATGTGAAATTTATATAATATCAATAATATTATAAATAACTAGGATAGATGCATTTAAACCAAAGATCCAAGAAAAGACAAAAATAAAACAAGCTAACAATGATTAGAGGAAATGGAATGCATGGTTCTTGTAAGTTTTTTTATTATTGTACTTTCTTTGATATGATTGATCCAAAACACAGTTTTAACATTTTCCAACCAATTATGTCTTTTTCAATTTAGATAACTTCTTAAATAAAATAAAATGGGATCATATTTAAGGGAGAGAGAGTGATATGGAGGGGGAATAAAGTGGGGTAGAATTACATAGAGGGGGAAAAGACATATAGAGAAACGAAGGAAGAGAGGGAGGATGGGGTAGAGAGGAGGAGAGAGGGAGGGAGAGAGATGTATTTGGAGGGGGGAATGGAGGGAGGGAAGAAAAAATACATTAAGAGATAGAGGTGGAGAGAGAGAGGGAGTGATAAGGGAGAGATGAAGATGGAATGAGGGAGAGAGGAGATGCGGAAGGGAGAGAAAATGAGAGGATATGGATAGTGAAGTAAGAGGAACAAAAAGACACGGAGACAGAAATATGGAGAGGGGAGATAGGGCAGAGAGATAAGGAGAGAGAGAGGGATATAGCGACAAAGTTGGAGGGTGGATAGAGATTGTGTGTGATGGGGGGAGGGATAGATGGAGATGGGGGAGAAATGGAGAGAGAGGAAAGGAAACAGTGTTGAACCTCTAATTAAACTGAGAGGGGGGGGTGAATCAGTTTAATACATTCCTGGTCTTTTAAAACTTTTCATTAAACTTATTTACACCTTCATTTCAAACTCAATTTGATGTGAGAGTAATTTTAGAATGTAATCAGAAAGTGTTAGTTTAATAGAGCAGTAGACTTAATATGAGAGCAGCAGGTATTAAGAAAATGATACATATCAGATCAATACATAAATATCATGCACAGAGACACCAGATATAAGTGGAAACCCATAAAGGGAGAAAACCACATCTTATTATTGTTGTGATGCAAAGGCAAGCTCCAACTCCCTCTCACCACTGTTTTTCTGCAGGCACCAACCTACAGGAGGCTCCTAACTCAATTCTGCAAGTTACAACTTGCAAGGAAGCACCAACTCCCTTCAGTTTTCTGCAAGCACCAACCTATAGGAGGCTCCAACCTCAGTCAGCTACAACTGATAGCTATCAAGGTACAACTTGATAGGGAAGCTCCAACTTCCTCATTTTCTAAAACTGAATGTTTGCTGATTTACCTCAGATATCAGCTCTGTTCTATAGCTTCTCTTAATCTTCTCTGCCTTCTATATTCTGCATTCTCTCTATATATTCTCTCTCCCTTGCTCTCAAAAACTCACTCTGCATATCAAGATGATATTATTTATAGATTTCCTCACATGACTATTTGTATTTTGCTTGGAATTTGAAATGGAAAGTCATGTCTCTTTGCCTTCTACCTTCTCACTCCTTTTATCAGCTTACTCAGAAATTATGACTGTAGGTGTCAATTTTAACATTACAGTGGGAGTTTGTTTTCTCTCGGAGACTTGCCAATGCATCACAAACAATAAAAAAAATTAAAATATTTACATTCTTATTACAAAGTGAACTCTAGCTCAACTCATTTAGTCTTTTGAATCGATGCGCATTTGTCTTTTCTTTGGCTGTCTTTGTCCTTTTTGTGACTGTGTTTTATCTCCTCTCGGCTCTATTTGCTTTTCTGTCCTCTGTGGGGGTGTAACAGCTGCATACGTGTAACTCTACCTTTTAAATAAATGAAATGCAATTGCTGACTTTTTAAATCAGGGAAATTTCAACCCTTTTCATGCCACGAGTGTCTTGTTGATGTGGAAGTTCCGCAAGCGGAACGAACATAGATCACAGTCGTTGTATATTAATAATCGCCCTCCCATTAAGCCGAGGCCCGAGGGTTCACAACCCATGTGGCATATTTTAATACAACTACAACTGTGCTTTATATATATCTAACAATAATCCTTTTATATATAAACAATCGCCCTCCACCTTAAGCCTTTGGTCTTATTTTACAATCCAATGAGTCGAATCACAACCACTAATATATGAAAGGGTCGGGCCCCACATCTCCGTCGGCGAATCGGTGGTGTCAAACGAAAACTTTCGATTGCGATTGATCAAACGGATGCGATGACCACATAAAACATGTCTCATAGCACAATCGGGTCCGAACTTTGAACAAATGCAATCGGGGCGCATAATAGAAAAGTTCCGATTGCGATCAGAACACGGATGCGATTTGCACATATTAACTCCCGCATATAACAGGATCGGGTCCGCCACTTCAATCGCAGCATTTTACAAAAGACTTGCGATCAATCGGAAAGTTCCGATTGCGATTAAGATCCCAGACGCAATTGAACTGATTAACTCCATCGTATAATGCCATCGGGTCCGCCACTTGATTGGAGCATATTACAAAAGACTTGCGATCAATCGGAAAGTTCCGATTGCGATTAAGATCCTGGACGCGATTGAACCGATTAACTCCATCATATAATGCCATCAGGTCCGCCACTTGATCGGAGCATATTACAAAAGACTTGCGATCAATCGGAAAGTTCTGATTGCGATTAAGATCCTAGACGCGATTGAACCAATTAACTCCATCGTATAACACCATCGGGTCTGCCACTTGATCGGAGCATATTACAAAAGACTTGTGATCAATCAGAAAGTTCTGATTGCGATTAAGATCCCGGACGCGATTGAACCGATTAACTCCATCGTATAACGCCATCGGGTCCGCCACTTGATCGGAGCATATTACAAAAGACTTGCGATTGAACCTTTTCTCCGATTGCGATTGGGTGAGGGGTCCCACCTTATAAGCCATTTAGTTTTGATAGAACCTATGGTTATATAGATATAAAGCGCTCTACTTGTATATAACTGATATATATGTTTATATATATATTTTGCTGCTGGAGTGAAGCGATTCCCGGAATAATGTTTGTGATGTATTATATGTATAACACCGGTTGGAGTGTGCGATTCCTGGAATATGGGTCTGTATTATATGCATTGCCTTTCCGCTGGAGTTAAGCAATTCCCGGAATAGGGATTATGTATTATATGTATAACACCGGTTGGAGTGTGTGATTCCCGAAATTTTGTAACGGCTCTCTGCCTCTGTCACTTAGTCTCTGCCTCTGCCTCTGCTGCTTCTGTCGCTCTGCCTCTGTCTCTACCTTTCGATAACGGTTCTTCACTGTGCTTCTATGACTGTTACATTTTGACTTTCTTCTTGCTGCCTCTATTGCTTTCGTTGTGCCTCTTTTGCCTTCCTCTGCTTCAGCGCTGCCTCTTTTGCCTGAGTGCTGCCTCCTTTGCCATCAATGACAATATTTCCAACAGTCTCCCCCTTTGGCATTGATGGCAATCCACTTTCTCTGTTTGCTTTCTCTTTCTCTTGTTGCTTGCTCTTCCTTTTTTCCTGCTCTTCCTCCTGTTGTTTGTTCTTCCTCCCCCTTTGACATCAATGGCAAAGGACGACGTCTCATCTCTCCGTATGAGCTCTGTCATTGTACTATGCTTCTCCAGAGTGATGTATGAAGCTTGTTGAGAGAACACTTTGGTATAGTGAGTCGATATGTGTTTTATAGCTGTGATTCATTTGTAGTGCCTGTAATATGTGCTATATTGCAGACAGAGATGATGCATTTTACCATTGAAAGGTTCTTGTTGCTTCTGAATGATGATAATATTGATAATGTTGATCCTGTGGACTTGTTTTATGCTTATCTTGCTGGTTGTTCTCCCCCTGGAATGATATCTTCATTTTGTTCTCCCCCTGAGACTATACTTTCTCTTCATATTAGAGAATAGTATCTATAGATACTACCCCTAGTTTGTCTCTCAAGTATTCGAATGGTTCTCTGGCAAGTGGTTTGGTAAATATATCTGCTATCTGTTCTTTCGTTGATACATAGTCCAGTTTAACTATCTTCTAAGCCACTTGTTCTCGGAGAAAATGATACTTGATTGGTATATGTTTAGTTTTTGAATGAAGCACAGGATTTTTAGATATACTTATAGCACTTGTATTATTACATTTGATTGAGATAGGTTCATTAATGCTTACCTTCATGTCTTGAAGAGTTTGCTTCATCCACATGACTTGTGTACAACATGCTGGTGCTGCTATATATTCTGCTTCAGCAGTAGACAGAGATATGGATGTTTGTTTCTTGCTTAGCCATGCCACCAGACTTTCTCCTAGATAGAATGCACCTCCACTTGTACTCTTCCTGTCATCCACACAGCTGGCCCAATCTGCATCTATGTACGCTGTTAAGGTGAAGCTTTTTCCTTTAGGATACCAAAGCCCATATTGTGCTGTTCCTTGTAGATATCTGAGTATTATTTTTACTGCCAGAAGATGATTTTGTTTAGGTGCTACTTGATATCTTTCCACTAGTCCTACTGCTAGCATGATGTCTGGTCTTGAAGTTGTCAAGTACAGCAGGCTTCCTATCATGGATCTGTAGAGTTTTTTATCTACATCTATAGACCCATCATCAGCACACACCTTGCATCCCGTGATCATGGGGGTTGTCACTGGTTTGCAGTCCTCCATTTTGAATTTTTTCAGCATTTCTTTTAAGTAATTTTCTTGAGAAATGAATGTGCCTATGTTCTTTTGTTGAATTTGCAGTCCCAAGTAGAAACTGAGCTCTCCAATCATAGACATTTCAAACTCTGTTTTCATCTCATCAGCAAACCCTTTTGCTAGTTCATCTTTGTTGCTTCCAAACATAATGTCATCAACATATACTACAACAATCAGGAGTTCATCTTCATGGGCTTTTATGTATAGATTGTTGTCTACTCCACCTCTCCTAAGACCCTGTTTTTGCAAATATTTGTCCAGTCTTGAGTACCAATCACGAGGAGCTTGTTTCAGTCCATATAGGGCCTTCTTCAGTCTGCACACATAGTCTTCTTTGTCTGTCAATGAGAAGCCTTCTCGTTGTTCCATGTACACTTCTTCTTCTAGATCTCCATTAAGAAAAGCAGACTTTACATCCATTTGATATACTTTGAAGTCTTGGTAGCATGCAAATGCCATGAACATTCTGATAGCTTCCATTCTAGCTACAGGGGCAAATGTTTCTTCATAATCAAGTCCTTCAATTTGTGAGTATCCTTTGCAGACCAGCCTGGCTTTATTTCTAATTACTTTTCCTTGCTCATTCATTTTGTTTTTGAATACCCATTTTGAACCAATGATATTTTTCTCAATAGGTCTAGGAACTAGTTCCCAGGTATTGTTTTTCTCAATTTGATCCAATTCTTCATTCATTGCTTTTACCCAATACTTGTCCTTGCTGGCTTCTTCAAACTTCTTTGGCTCTATTTGTGATAACATGGCTATGTATACTTCTTCTGTTTGTTCTGTTAGCTGCCTTCTTGTCTGGACTCCTTCTTTCTTGTATCCTATGATCTGATCTTCAGGATGATTCTTTTGAGTGTATCTTGAGGGGGTTTTTGGGCTCAGTTCTGCATCTTCTATTGTCTTGCTGGTTTCATCATCATTCTGATCTTCTTCTTCATGATTATCTGATGGACTGCAGCAGTCTGTATTTCTTGTATTGTTTGGAAATTCATCATCAAATCTCACATCAATACTTTCAAATATTTTCCGAAGAGTCTTATTGTAGCACCTGTACCCTTTACTTTTGGAAGCATATCCTAGAAAAATCCCTTCATCTGCTCTTGCATCAAATTTCCCAAGGTTTTCATCATTATTCTTTATGTAACACTTGCTACCAAAGACTATGAAATGTTTTATTGAAGCTGGCTTTCCATGCCATAGTTCATATGGAGTCTTGTCACTGCTTGGCCTTAAGTGAGCTTTATTAAGTATATGTACTACTGTGTGTACTGCTTCTGCCCAGAAGGTTTGAGCGATATTATTCTCTTGCATCATAGCTCTGGCTATTTGTTGTACAGACCTATTTTGCCTCTCTGCTACTCCATTCTGCTGAGGTGTCCCTGCAATAGTAAATTGTTGCTTTATTCCATTTTCATTACATAGTTCTACAAAGTCATAATCTATGAATTCTCCTCCTCTGTCTGATCTGATACATTTTAACTTGCATCCAGTTTGATTTTCTGCTAATGCTTTGAATATCTTAAATTTTTCCAATGCTTCTGATTTATTTTTGAGAAAAGCAACCCATGTCATTCTGGAAAAGTCATATATTATCAGCATGAAATAGGATTCTCCACTTGGTGTCCTAGTTCTAGCAGGTCCACACAGGTCCATGTGCACAAGCTGGAGTGGTCTTCTTGTTGACAGCTCCTCTTTAGATTTAAAGGATGTGTGAGTCTGTTTCCCCAATTGACAAGATTTGCATATAGTACTTGAAGGCCTTTTTATTTCTGGCATATCTCTTACAGCTTTCTTCTTGCTCAGTCTGATGATATGGTCAAAGCTGAGATGTCCCAATCTCCTATGCCACAACCATGACTCCTCAAGTTTGCTAAGATGGCAGGCTTCATCTTCCTCTTTCACTATTTATACATTGTTCTCTGTTCGAACACCTTTGAGCAGAGTCTTTCCTGTTGTGCTTGACCTGACTACACAATCTTATGCTCTAAAAAGAACTTCACAGCCTTTGTCACACATCTGACTGACACTTAGTAAATTTGCTTTTAGTCCATCCACAAATAGTACCTCTTGGGCTTTTCCTCTGCCATTGTCTATGCTGACTGAGCCTTTTCCCTTGATCTTTCCTGATTTATCATTACCAAAAATAACATTGCCAGATTTCTTTTCATCAAGAGTTATAAACTTGCTTCTGTCTCCAGTCATGTGTTTGCATCAGCCACTGGCCAAGTACCACTGGCTTTTCAGATCTTGAGCAGTTAGAGCCAGGTCACACTTATTCTCCTTCTTTTTCCACTGGAGGAATCCTTCTGTTTGATATCTTTTGTGAGGTGATGAATTGCATCCTTTCAGAGGACATTTGGAAGGCATATGTCTAGCTTGATTGCATATAAAGCATTTGATCATAGTTTTTGCAGAATTTTGATATGACCAAAATTTCTTTGATTCATGAACCTCCTTGAGGTGTTGAACATCATTCTTTTTCCATACTTTCTACATTCAATAATTTTATGGCCAAATTCCTTACAATAAAAACAATAACCATATAAATTATTTGCATACCTGATGTAAGATTGTTTTCTCCATTTGTTTGTTTGAGATAGCCTCTTCACTGTTTGCATCTTTTGCAGGTCTGAATTACTCTTCCTTGCATAAAAATATGCAGCAATGTGTCCTGGCTTGTGGCAGACATAACATGTGGCATTCTTCATAGGAGGAAAGAATCTCCTCTGATGACTTCCAAATTTGATATACTCAGGGGCATATGATTCTTTTTCTGCCATCTTAGTATTCATTATATTCCTTGTTACTAGAGATTTCTTCTGATCTCTGTCATCCTTATTACATGTTTCTTCTTTTGTATGAATTGTCTGGGCTTCTTCATCATTCTTCTTTGCTTTTACAAAAAATATATTTTTGTTTTCTTTTTCTTTGCCTTTACTTGATTCTCCTTCATAGCCTATTCCTGTTTTTATCATTGGGGATCTTTGAGAAACTAGGATATCATTCAACTTGCTAGAGCTTGTTGTTTGAGAAGAGTTTATAACCACTGTCCTTTGAGCATTTTCTAGTTTCTTCCTAAGACATACCACTTCTTCCTCCAACTTCTCTTGTTCTTGGGTTTTATCCTTGATTTGCTGAAGTAACATATCTTCTATCTTCTTGGCTTCTTCAAGCCTTACCTTCAGCAGCATGAGGACTTATGAATTTTTTTCTTCTTTAACACATTTGAGGAGAATATCTTTTTGTTTTCTGCATTTTAGTTTGAGTCTCTCAATCTCCTCCAGAGCACTTCTTAGCTCCCCCTCAAGGTCGACTTCCCCTTCTTCTTCTTCATCTTCTAGTAGGAGTCCCTCAAGATCTTTTATGGCCATCAATAAAAAATCTGAGGTTCCTTCTTCACTTGAGGGTTCATCTGAATCTTCAGATGTACTGCTGTCTTGTTGAGCATAGAAAGATTTTCTGTTGAACTTCCTTCCCTTCTGCCAGTTCTTTGATTTATTCTTTTCTGACTCTTGAGCCTGATTCCTTGCTTTCTTGTGAGGACACTTAGTAGCATAGTGTCCAACTCTTCCACAGTTAAAGCACTTGAAAGGAAGTTTACCTTTGTATTTACCTGAGCCTCTATCCAGTTTCTTGACAAATTTTGCTTCTTCTTCATCTGAGCAAGAGCATATTTCTTCCTCTTCTTCTTTCTTCTTTTCTGTTTTAAAGGTTGCTTCCCTCGAACTTGGTTTCTTCTGTGGGAGCCTCATTTCATAGGCTGTTAGATTTCCAAGTAGCTGGTTCATGGTCAAAGTCTCCCAATCCGTTGTCTCTTCTATTGCAGACACCTTGGGATTAAATTTGGATGGGAGTGATCTCAGAATCTTTTGCACAACTATACCTTCTGGTATGGTTTCTCCAAGAGCTTTCATATTGTTAACAATTTCTGCAACTTTTAAGAAGAGGCTGCCAACATCTTCATCATCATTCATTTTTAAGTTTTCAAACTGGGCTCTATATATTTGAAGTTTAGCAGTTTTTACTTTCTGGTCTCCCTCATGTATGTCTTCAAGAGTATCCCATATTTTCTTGGAAGTGTCTTTGTGCATTACTTTAATAAACTCTGCTTCACATATTCCATTCAGGATGGCATTCATGGCTTTTGCATTAGCCACAAAATCTTGTTTTGAGTCCTTTTCTGAGTCAATTGCCTTCGGGGCATATCCTAATTGCACAACAGCCCAGACTTCTATTCCTAGAGACATTATGTATGTCTTCATTCTGATTTTCCAGAAAGCATAATTTTCACCGGTGAAGAAAGGGGCTTTATTGGTTGAGCATCCTTCTTTACTAGCCATCTTGGGAACCTAGGATCTCCTTTCAGTTGTTAGACTTGTACAAAGGAACCCGCTCTGATACTAATTTTTGAACCTCTAATTAAACTGAGAGGGGGGGTGAATCAGTTTAATACATTCCTGATCTTTTAAAACTTTTCATTAAACTTATTTACACCTTCATTTCAAACTCAATTTGATGTGAGAGTAATTTTAGAATGTAATCAGAAATTATTAGTTTAATAAAGCATTAGACTTAATATGAGAGCAGCAGGTATTAAGCAAATGATACATATCAGATCAATACATAAATATCATGCACAGAGACACCAGATATAAGTGGAAACCCATAAAGGGAGAAAACCACATCTTATTATTGTTGTGATGCAAAGTCAAGCTCCAACTCCCTCTCACCACTGATTTTCTGCAGGCACCAACCTACAGGAGGCTCCAACCTCAATTCTGCAAGCTACAACTTGCAAGGAAGCACCAACTCCCTTCAATTTTCTGCAGGCACCAACCTACAGGAGGCTCCAACCTCAGTCAGCTACAACTGACAGCTATCAAGTTGCAACTTGATAGGGAAGCTCCAACTTCCTCATTTTCTAAAACTGAATGTTTGCTGATTTACCTCAGATATCAGCTCTGTTCTGTAGCTTCTCTTAATCTTCTCTGCCTTCTATATTTTGCATTCTCTCTATATATGCTCTCTCCCTTGCTCTCAAAAACTCACTCTGCATATCAAGATGATATTATTTATAGATTTCCTCACATGACTGTTTGTATTCTGCTTGGAATTTGAAATGGAAAGTCATGTCTCTTTGCCTTCTGCCTTCTCACTCCTTTTATCAGCTTACTCAGAAATTATGACTGTAGGTGTCAATTTTAACATTACAGTGGGAGTTTGTTTTCTCCCGGAGACTTGCCAATGCATCACAAACAATAAAACAATTAAAATATTTACATTCTTATTACAAAGTGAACTCTAGCTCAACTCATTTAGTCTTTTGAATCGATGCGCATTTGTCTTTTATTTGGCTGTCTTTGTCCTTTTTGTGACTGTGTTTTATCTCCTCTCGGCTCTATTTTCTTTTCTGTCCTCTGTGGGGGTGTAACAGCTGCATACGTGTAACTCTGCCTTTTAAATAAATGAAATGCAATTGCTGACTTTTTAAATCAGGGCAATTTCAACCCTTTTTATGCCACGAGTGTCTTGTTGATGTGGAAGTTCCACAAGCGGAACGAACATAGATCACAGTCGTTGTATATTAATAATCGCCCTCCCATTAAGCCGAGGCCCGAGGGTTCACAACCCATGTGGCATATTTTAATACAACTGCAACCATGATTTATATATATCTAACAACAATCCTTTTATATATAAACAATCGCCCTCCACCTTAAGCCTTTGGTCTTATTTTACAATCTAATGAGTCGAATCACAACTACTAATATATGAAAGGGTCGGGCCCCACATCTCCGTCGGCGAATCGGTGGTGTCAAACGAAAACTTGTGATTGCGATTGATCAAACAGACGCGATGACCACATAAAACATGTCTCATAGCGCAATCGGGTCCGAACTTTGAACAAATGCAATCGGGGCGCATAATAGAAAAGTTTCGATTGCGATCAGAACACAGATGCAATTTGCACATATTAAATCTCGCATATAACAGGATCGGGTCCGCCACTTCAATCGCAGCATTTTACAAAAGACTTGAAATCAATCGGAAAGTTTCGATTGCGATTAAGATCCCGGACGCGATTGAACTGATTAACTCCATCGTATAACGCCATCGGGTCCGCCACTTGATTGGAGCATATTACAAAAGACTTGCGATCAATTGGAAAGTTCTGATTGCGATTAAGATCCCGGACGCGATTGAACCGATTAAATCCATCGTATAACGCCATCAGGTCCGCCACTTGATCGGAGCATATTACAAAAGACTTGCGATCAATCAGAAAGTTTCGATTGCGATTAAGATCCTGGACGCGATTGAACCGATTAACTCCATCGTATAACGCCATTGGGTCCGCCACTTGATCGGAGCATATTACAAAAGACTTGCGATCAATCGGAAAGTTCCGATTGCGATTAAGATCTCGGACGCGATTGAACCGATTAACTCCATCGTATAATGCCATCGGGTCTGCCACTTGATGGGAGCATATTACAAAAGACTTGCGATTGAACCTTTTCTCCGATTGCGATTGGGTGAGGGGTCCCACCTTATAAGCCATTTCTTTTTGATAGAACCTTTGGTCATATAGATATAAAGCGCTCTACTTGTATATAACTGATATATATGTTTATATATATATTTTGCTGCTGGAGTGAAGCGATTCCCGGAATAATGTTTGTGTTGTATTATATGTATAACGCCGGTTGGAGTGTGCAATTCACGGAATATGGGTCTGTATTATATAAATTGCCTTGCCGCTGGAGTTAAGCGATTCCCGGAATAGGGATTATGTATTATATGTATAACACCGGTTGGAGTGTGTGATTCTCGAAATTTTGTAACGGCTCTCTGCCTCTGTCACTTAGTCTCTGCCTTTGCCTCTGCTGCTTCTGTCACTCTGCCTCTGTCTCTACCTTTCGATAACGGTTCTTCACTATGCTTCTATGACTGTTACATTTTGACTTTCTTCTTGCTGCCTCTATTGCTTTCGCTGTGCCTCTTTTGCCTTCCTCTGCTTCAGCGCTGCCTCTTTTGCCTGAGTGCTGCCTCCTTTGCCTGAGTGCTGCCTCCTTTGCCATCAATGAAAATATTTACAACAAAGAGAGGGGACTTGAAAGAGAGGAGAGAGAGAGTGGAGAGAGATATGGAGTTGGAAGGGGGAAAGAGAGGGATGGGAGAAAAAATACATGGAGACATAGAGGTGGAGAGATAGAGGGAGTGATAAGGGACATATGAATTTGGAATGGGGGAGAGAGGAGAGGAGGGAAGAGAGACAAAAGGAGAGGATAGATATAGGGAAATATGGGGAAGAGAGATACAAGGAGACATATATATGGACGGGGAGAGAAGCAGAGAGCGATAAGGAGAGAGTGAGGGAGATATTGATAGAGAGGGAGAGAGTGTATGTTATGGGGGATGAGAGAAAATTAGAGAGATAAAGGAAGAGAGAGAGGAGAGAGAGGCGTAGAGATATATGGAGTTGGAAGTGGAAGAAATACATAGAGAGAAATGTGGAGAGGGAGTGATAAGGGATATATATATATATATATATATATATATATATAGAGAGAGAGAGAGAGAGAGGGAGAGAGAGAGTTTCTGTATGTTTTGGTGGTGAGAAGGAAAGACAAGGGGAGATATATATATATAGATGGAGGGGGGAGAGAGGGAAGAAGAGAGAGGAAAAGAGAGGGAGGGATAAAGAGAGATAGATATGGAGAGAGAAGGGGAATAGAGAGAGAGAGAGAGAGAGAGAGAGAGAGAGAGAGATAGAACATGGCATGTGTTTAGGGGGATGAGATAGAGAGACAAATAAGGAGAGATAGATGGAGTTATAGGTATAGATTGCTGAGGGGAAATAATTAGGGAAATATAGATAAAGTGAGGGTGAAGTGGACAAAGAGAGACAGAGGAGAGAGATTGGGGGACAGAAAGAATAATAGAGGGAGGGAGATAGACACATAATGGAAGGTTGAGAGAGAGGGAAGAAGAAAGAGAGAGAAAGACAACTACATACATATAAGCTAGATCTAGAAAGTCATGAATGTTTTGGTTTTTTCACTAAAATAGATGTATTTATTTTAGTGATGTTATTGATTTATAATCCTATTTGATCAATTGAACTACATGCATTCATTTCAGTGTAGATGTCGATTTCTAATCGTTTTTTAATCTCTTGCACTAGATGCATTGATTTTAGTGTAGATATTTATTTCTAATCCTATTTAATATCTTACACTATGTTCATTGATTTTAGTGTAGATGTTGATTTTTACTCCCATTTGATTGCTTTCACTTGATGCATTGGTTTCACTCTAGATATTAATTTCCAATCATATATGTTTTCTTGCACCGGATGCATTAATTTCCATGTAGATGTTGATTTCTAATCCTATTTCATACCTTACACTAGATGCATTGATTTTAGTGTAGATGTTGATTTCTACTCCTATTTGATTACATGCACTGGATGCATTGGTTTTATTGTAGATATTTATTTCTAATCATATTTGATTGCTTTCAGTAAATGCATTGATTCTGGTCTAGATATCGATTTCTAATCCTATTTTATTGTTTGCACTACATGAATTTATTTTAATGTAGATGTTTATTTATAATCCTATTTGATTGTTTGAATTAGATGCATTAATTTGAGTGCAGATGTTGATTTATGATTTGATGCAACTAGATGTATGATGTACATTAATTTCAAAGTAATTAGATTAATAGTGTGCATTGATTTTAGTGTAGGCACATCTCTTCCCCTCCATCTATATCTCAATCTCCCATTGTATATCCTTATATATGTCTCTATCTCACCACCCAAACATACACACACACTCTCCATATCTATTTATATATATCTCTCTCCCTTTTCCACTCCCTCTCTCTCTCTCTTCCCCTTCTCTCTCTCTCTCTAACACTTCTCTCTCCATATCTATATCTCCTCCTCCCTCCATATATTTTCCTCTCTCTTCTTCCCTCTCTCTCTCCCTTCATATATATATATATATATATATATTTCACCTCAATAACATAAACAATCTCTCTCAGTGTAAGAACATAAATACTATTCATGAGGTCAATTGACATCTCTTTTAAAGTAATTCAACCATAAATACAATACTTGAAATTTCAGACAAAATAAAATCTTCACTTACATTAAATGTATTCTTCTTGAAAGTATAAAATATTTGTAATTCGATATATTCTTCTTATTCCCATTTTACATCAATTGACATTGTTAATCACTTTGCATTCAAATGTGGTAATAGAAAATAACTAATAGGTGTTACAATAAGAACAATAGAAGAACATATTTTCATATTTATTGCAATGAATATTGTTTTCAATTGAATATATTACTATTATTCAAATTTTATATCATTCAAAATTGTTACATTGTCACTTTGCACTTAAAAGTTTTATTTCATCATTTTTCATCATTCAAGCTACTAACAATTTCTCTCATCTCAAAAAATTGAGGTAACTAAGAAAAGTTAAAATTAAATTCACCAATTCAATATTAGACATATTTAGCATAGTTAAAATTATCAAGATAATTATATGTTCAACAAATTTTGTATGATTGCACATGACTGAAACGAACCTAGATCCGTCTTAACCCCAACTCTATCAAGCACTGAGAGGGATCAAATATCTCGAGGTGCAAACCTTTCCTCAAGTTTTGCACTAAGAAAAAAGGTTTGCACCTCGAGAGATTTGATCCTTCTTAGTTCTTGATATATATAGAGTAAAGATGGATCTAGACTGATCTAATAGCTTTAATAGTCATATATTCTCACTTTTCAATAGCTTTTGATTTAGATTTCCAAACATGCAGTGCGGATATGGTCACCTGCAATTTTATTTTTAACAATCTCATAGAATATATTGTAAAACAATGCAACACATTCATCGTGACCTTTTTCATATAAAAAGATAAACATCCATAACTACTAGGCTATTGGCCTTCATTGTGTATATAATTGACCAACAAAAATTTGGAGTGCATTTATTCCAGAGTTATACTCTTCCTTTATGTGATGCAATAAAAATGTTGCAGACACACTATAAAGTTGAAAGGTGAAAATTTGGCACTCATAGTGACCTCTCATAAAATATAGAAAAATTCAAGAGACTAAGATAACTAGTTGTTAATGAATTCCTTCCACCACTTTAAATGTTGAGAGTTAAATGGAAAAATACCAAATAGTTTCAAGGATAACCATCTATAAGATTTCCTGTAAATGAAATAGTGATAGACCTATGGATGAAACACAAATATACTTGGTGTGGGTGTGTTAGTGTGCTTGGCGCATGAATGTACCAAATCACACCTGCTTAAGAGGGGTGGTTTTTCCCTCTTAAGTTCTTGGTCACATATAGAAAATATATGGATTCAAGAAAGTTAGTGGAACATGCTAAAACATAAACATACTAGATAGATAAATAGCATGCATATTCAAAAATAAAAACTAAAATATAACAAATAAAACAAAATCTCTGAATAGAGTCAAACAACTTCAATAATCCAAATGGCGACGCTTATGCGCCCTCTTATTGGGTGCTGCTAGGAATGAAGGATGAAACTTCTACCCACTTGCTAAGGGGCCCTTAGAACTATGGAGTTCCAAGTCCTGATGCAAGGATGTCTTTAATTCTGAGCTTCCTTGGTGCAAAGTCTCCCCCTCTCTACTATGATGGACTGGATTTGTTGGATGGCCAACAATTGAGTCCCCTCTATCTCTTCTCCAAATCACACACTATTGGTATTTCTTGGGGAAAACCTTTCCAACATAACAATGTATTCTCATATTTTTCATCTCTTGGAGGCCTTTTATAGGAGAACTCAAATAATCCTTCCCTCTCTTGGTACATTGTGGATGGTGACACAAGAGAGGAGGGTGGTTCCATTGTGTGCCACATTTCTTCCATTATGTGCTCGCTTGAGGTCCTAAGGAGGCTTGGGCGGTTGTCCTTATGTGGCCTCAATTGTGGGATCAATGTCCTGGAGTGTGCCTTGTGGTCCTGGGAAGTGACTTCCGCCACTCTCAGGTCCACGCGGCTTTTTTAGGAAAATCCATCTAAAGGCGCACTTATCGAATAATTATGCACGAAAAGGCGCATTTAACTCATTCCTTCTGTTGGAAATTTGATTTTTCCTCTTACACCTTAGAGATTTTTAAATACTTCAGATTCTCTAATGTCTTTCAGCCCTGTAAATCCTTCTGCCTGCCATTAAATAATGTCATCTTTTCTTGTCTGATTTTCCAGTGATAACAATTTCCCCCTAATGTGTGAGGTCTAGGAAGAACTGTATAGATGAAATAAATTATAGTTTATTTTCTGTGTACTGTGTGGAGAGAGAGAGAGAGAGAGAGAGAGACCTGTGTGTAGCCCGCACTTGGAGACACCCTGCACCAGGTTGAAGATCAACCATGTCTTGTGGGATCCGTGCAAGAAATGGTATAATAAAATATACAAAAATTTTCTATGAGGCGGGCATGCCCCATGCACATGATGCTTTGACTAGTTAAACAAATCTAGTTGACAGATACAGATTTTTTCCATGTCACTAGTATGGTAGTGATATGTTGGTTGATGACGACGACTACTGACACCCTCATGGGAATTTTTTCTTTGACAATAGGTGGAAATTGGTAAACATATGCATAGCCTTGGTATGGCACATAAATTTGCATTGTATGCATAGGTGCATGCCTAGGACCTTCTCTTGTAAGCATTGTTGAAAGAGACACTTATAAAGGCACGGGTCTTCGACGAATTTGATCAAAGTGCAATGGTTGTAAGGTAAGATACCATCGTGACATGAAAGCTTGTGTTGTAGTCAAATTTTAGGAAGATCGATGACATCTATGGGCAATGATGTCTCCCATAGTGCCATCCAAGGATGTCCCTTTTGTGGAGAGGGGTGATCTAAGGTACCACTTCCTTTTTGGAAAAGAGGTGTTGATGTCGACAAAAATGAAATCCTCAACCGAACGAGAGAGTCACTGATGTAGGGGATCGGGATCCTATATGTGATGGGTTTAACATAGGCATGACGGTGAGGGGTGACTGAAGAGTGATGATGGGGATTCAGTGGCCCAAGGTCAGAGTATAAAAAGAAGCTTGGCGACAGTCATAAGTATTTCTGACGGGGAAATCCCTGGAGTCGATAGGACTTCTTGGTGGTTATAAACTAGTTATGAATGTCATGGTGGCTTTTATGTGAGAGTGTGATACTCTAACCAAGGGTGACCAAGGACTACTGCCATGGGAGAAAAAATGAATGGGTGAGTGGAGGACATAGTGCACTATTTGTGGTCTTTGTACACTTTCCAAAAGAATAGAATAATGGGGTTGGTTTGTGAAAAACTTGGAGATGGGTGCCCCAAAACATGAAATTTTTCACTCGCTGATGATGTGCAGAAGGTGTTTTTGCTGAGGGTGGGGGCCCCATTGGTTGTTCTCATGTGTGAGGTTGATGAAGTGGATGGAAAATGTTGCAGATGGGCTATGATGATGGAGGTATGGTAGGCCAAATGCGAGGCGTGGTAGTGCACTTTCAATCTGCTTGCGAAACCTAGTTGTCCATGAAAGGGGTTTTATTTCGACATGGTAAAACTTGACGTGATGCATTGTGGGTGAATGGGCATGAGGTGCTTCCCAAACCATAGTTGTGTGGCCAGGCGTCACTATTTTTGTTATATATTTTCTATTTTGGGTGACGAGTGCCATGGAGGGGACACTCTACCAACCAACGAGGATGCTTATCATGTGCAAGATGAGGTGATGAAAAACATGGTCAGGTGTTTGGAACCTATGGTTAATTTCTGATGGAGAAGTGATGTCAGGATATGCAAAATTTTTCTAGGACTCTATCATGATGGGTGTAGAATGATACTTGCTCTGGAACTTTTAGTGGATGGAGTTGTGGATGGTTTGCACACTACCTGCAAAATCAAATACCCCAAGTGAAAGCATATTCTTTATTTAAATATTATTTGAAATACATGTTCTTTAAAAAATAAAATGAGAGAGGGCATACCCATCGGCACTGAATTTTTTTTTTTAGGGATGTGAATGTGTGGCACCGCCATTGGGCATTATGGAGTGCTGATCACAGTGTTGCTTTCAGTCAAATGATTGGGCCTTCTGAGATTTTGTTATGGTCCTCCAAAATTTCTAAGAAGGCTGACATATAGGCGAATATAACTCAATTTAGTTCATTTGTGTCTGTTGAGTGTTGAGAGGTTAAAGGCTTTTGCGAAGTAGTTCTTGTCATTGCGATTAGCCCGAGCACCCAGGATTAGTGATTTTTGAGTCAAGTAGGCTCCTATGATGTATTGAATTTTATTTTTTTCAATGTGCTGGTGCTAGGGTCCATACAAGATGGGTTTGTATGGATTCTAGGCTGATTTTTACCTTGACCGCGTGGACGATCAAGGTACAGACACTCGACTTGCGTGCAGAAATAAGGTTTTGTGTGAATTTAGTGCACTAGTCCTATATTTTCGCATGCCTTTAGCATGTCTGTGAGAAGGACAGATGTGCCCTTGTCGCGCCTATCTGAGGAACATGCTCGCGGAGAGACGAAGATATTTTTTTCATTTTTTTCGGAAATTTTATCTGTTTTTAGTATTTTCGGTGTGGTTGATGTGTTCCTATATTAATGATAGGATGTTATGAAAGGAGAGGGACTTGAATGATCTTCGTGCATCCTTATTTTTTGATGGTCATGTACGCCAACAGTTGGCGTGCTAGGGTCTTCTCAAATTTATGGAGAATGACCTACTACGATCACAGGATTGTCTTTTGTGCTACCTGGTCAGATGTTGGAACAGGCAATCCAAGGTGATGGTGCTACGAGGGTGCGACCTTGTTATCCATCCTGATATGGATATATTTTTTTGACCGAGTTGCTACCTTACGGTCAGGCGCTTTGATATCCTCTTCCCTCTAGGAGGGTGGATGTCGAGATATTTTCAATAGGCCACTGTGGCGGGGTGCCCCTTATGAAGGGGTGTATATATATTTCTATAGTGACAGACTCAGCCGAACGGTGTGCTCTAGCGGCCATTGTGTGACTAGCTGGGTCATCTGCTCTTCGTTGGGCATCAGGTCAACAGATCGGTGTCTTGCGTCGATTGAGGGTTGGGCAGTTTTTTTACTTTTCCCATTCCTGTTATGACGAGATGTTGGCACACCTTTCCAAGGTTCGATATGGATTGAAGTTATTTACTCATGCTAGCATATTATGCATCATCATGTATGAGCCGGTGGTGCTGTTGAGACCTATGGCGGCAGTGCCTGCTGGGGGGCCACAGGAGCCTTACATGAGGAGGTGGGCCCCTGTGATGCCCCGAGGAGGTGGAGGTAGGGTGGGGAATTATTGGAACACTACCACTGAGGCTTGGTTTGAGGCCAACCCTCATATGTTCCTGCCATTCCCTTCTGCAGGGATGGACTTTCAGGGAGATCCAAACATGGGTCTTCCTACTGGAAATGCTTGGGGGCCAACAGGTATATCTTTGTGCTTTTTTCATTTACTTGAGTATTTGTGTTTATATGTGTATTATGATGACACTGACATAGTTTTCGTTACTCTTGGAGATGTTGGCGAGGTCGGTCGTCCTATGGCTCGGTTGGTGGGGAACCAACTGAGCGATAGGATGACTGACCTTGCCAACATCTCCAAGAGTAACAAAAACTATGTCAGTGTCATCATAATACACATATAAACACAAATACTCAAGTAAATGAAAAAAACACAAAGATATACCTGTTGGCCCCTCGAGGAGCTCGCGGGGGATATAGAGGTGCTCCTTCATAGCCTTTGGGTGGAGCACCGATTGGTGAAGGTTGCCCTTCAGAGGAGGGTAACAACTCGGCTGCCGCCAAGGCTGCTGTTCAGCGAGCTCACACCGATGTGGTAGAGGCTCGTGTTGCTGAGCTGACTGAGTAGGTGGTAGCTCTAGAGGATGCATGGGGTCGAGTGGACTGCTTGACCTAGGGGATGCCTACGTAAGGCTTTGTGAACGACCTTGAGGATGTGTGGCCAGAGACCCTGATAGCCCATGAGAGGGGCTATCGACTAGTTTTACGTCAAGTGGTGATCTCTGTATTGACGGTGACTCCAGTATTGGTACAAGGAGCGGCAGTGGGTCTAGGTGCCCCACCTACGGGAGAACTGCCCTAGAGTATTTTTGTGCATGGGGAAAGAACCCATTATGAGGATGTTTCCCTTATTTTTTTGACTTGTATATCTTTTTGGGCTGACTTACGGGTTAGAGATACTATTTTTTGTACTTAGACACATACGTTTTTGGTATATATATGCAAGAGATATTTTTACGGCTCTACATGGTGTGCCCCCTATTTTTTGCTTATGGATTATGATATGATTATGGATATCTATGTTTTATATGTTTTTGTTTTTTATGTATGATGGTTTATCCGAGATGCATTCCAGTTTAAAATATTGTTAGCTATGCAATCAATTGTTTAGTTTTGACTCCTTGGTACATGTGGGAATGTAATGTAGTCAAATTGTCTACTTAATATTTTTTGATGCAAGTATTTTTTAAATAGATGTGAATCTCTTATATGAAATTTTTGGTTTAACTATGACACTACTAACAGGGAGTCAAGGTAGATATTTATATGGTGTATGCCATGATTGAGGGCATTTCACATAATTCCAATAACGACCTCATATTCTGCCTGATTGCTTGTTGATGAGCCGATACAAACAACATTGGTGCAGAGTGGTGATCGGTCAGGGTGATGGATAACCCAGGAAGTTGCTACTAAAATTTAAGACCATCGTGATGCTCCATCAGAACATCGGAAGTAAGGGTCAGGATGGTAATCCATTGTGACACTAGAGCGCATTTTGTAACAAGTCTTTTGGTCAAAAATTTTAAGTGTTTGGGTCTGTATACATTGACTCTAGGAGAGGGCATTCTCGGCCCTTATGGGTAGAAATTCTTGAGGTAAAGGCCGATGACGGGGTTGCTGAGGCATGTTCTGTCTGGCTCAATCAAGATTTATTCCTCCTTGAGGAGGAAATTTTTTATGATGTAGGGTCCTTTCCACAAGGTTGTGAAATTTTCTGGCCCTACGGCTTCTTTTGCGACATCGTAGCGAAGGACTAGTTCTCCCTCAGTGAATGAGCGAGGGTTGATGTGGCAGTAAAACGATGCTTTTACCTGTTTCTTGTGGCCCTTGCTATGTTGTAGTGATAGCCATCGGCTTTCATCGATGAGATCTAGTTGTACTAGGCATTGTTCTATAGGTTGGGTATCGTCAAGGATTTCGATGGTGGTATGTAAATCCGGGATCTCGCAGACATCAATACAAAAGCATAAGGTTCCCTTATATTTTATGACAAGAACGGGATCGGGAACCTAAGACATCTGGGTGGCTCGAGTCCTGGTTCCAACACATGATGATACGAATCATATATGGTATATCATGTCTTCGAATTTTGGTGGGGGAAGAATCTCTGTGATGGGAGTTTGCATGAGCGCAAGGTTGGGTCCCCTGAAGGATGGTCAATTTCCTCTTGGTGGAAATTGTGCCTGGTGTGGAGGTGCGTCAATGATTACATTAAAGGGAATGCCTCTCGCTGGTGGTTATGGCCAGTGAAAATGGTGCATGGTACCATTCTGTGAACTGAGTAGATTCTGTGGGAATCAACACTACTCTTTGTCCTAGATGTGGATGCTGGAAAGGATTTGTTGTAGAAGACGAGAGCTTCTGCTTCCATTTCTAAGTTTTTGGCTTGGGTATTTCTGAATATTTTGGGGAGTGTAGACTTAATGCTATTTTTTCCACTCTAAGCTTTAGGAGATGCTCGCATTTTATTGTATGATGAAATTGTGAACAAATCCAACAATAAGTGTGCATTCTCTTCTCTTGGTTAGAGATAACTATCTGCGAGAGAGAGGAGACTGTGCAGAAAATGTTATGCGATGTGCTTCATTTCTTAGCACTAATTGACTCGGTGGCCAATAAGGTCACATAATACGCATGTTATCCTAGGTTGGACCTAGGTCATGCTTGGTTGGTGCACCATCCAATTTTTCCCAGTACGCCAATGTGGGTGTGGGGTTGATGGCCTCGGGGCGATATGCCTTCTATACTAGTTGAGGAGATCATCGCATTTATTTTATAATTTATGTATCATATCAATTACAAGATGTACTTACGAGATATACGTACACTGTTGTTCATGGTGATTTCCCTGACATACTAGGAAAAATAGCCTAGATATGCGGTTCTTGTCCTGCTCACTTGATGGCGTGGCTAGATACCAATAGCGTAGTGCTTCTAAGTAAGGGCAAGTGGCGACCACATGATTGGTCCTTTTACACAATGCACATTTTTTTCTTCTCAGCAGAGGGCAGTTGGGGGTAACTAAGGGTTCCCTAATTGGCCGCTTTTGAGCTGTCAGAAAGAGGATGGATCTACTCATCACATCTTCTTAGGTTATCGAGTTTTTCATAGATTTCGAGTCAGAGTCATCTTCTCAGGAGATGAAAACTATAAATGATCACATACAAGCTAGCACTGCAAGGAATCTAGGGATGTAGTGACAATGGCACACCGAATGATTCCCACCGCATATTTGACATGAATATTGGGTATCAAGGCCAATGCGATATTCTACATGAAATGGACACCATCGTTGGAACATTTCCAGAGCTGGGAAATTGATGATGAAATGATCACGCTCATCACATAGTACACAACATTCAATGGGGGGAGGAGGAATGGTTGGGAGTCTTTTAGGAGACTGTCGCTCCTCCTGCATGTATAGGATGGTGCGAGGTTTATCTCTAGATGACTGGGTGGAGGGATCCTCTTGGTAGGATTGCTCGATGGAATCTAAGGTGTCCCTATATTGTGGGATATCTAGGAAATTATGGGTATAGTTTCCATAATTGGTGCAGATAGCACATGCGTGATTAGTACACAATGTTTTTCCTTGACCTTCGGTGGCAGGTTCCTTCTTACGAGAAATTGGTGTCATGATGTCTCCGATAGAGCTAAGGAGCATTTTTAATTCGTCAATATATTGGAATATTTGGGCAGGGTTTCCTACTACGTCACATATGGCGCAACGTGGTGATTCCCGTTGCATGGTGGGAGTCTCCGCCTTCTTTCCTCTTCTTTCGGTTTTCTTAGTCGTAATCACTGGCTTTGCAATGGGAATTTCCTTTGGAGGGATGTTTGTGACAGTATCCTGAACAGCTGTGGTTAGTTCAGGATTGATAGGGATTAACCATGTAGAGGTGATGTGCGTGACTCCCATTGGAGTAGGTCAGACTAGGTTCCAAACTGGTTTTGAAAATGATAAGTTTGGTAGGACCACCATGGCCATGACCTGCTGTGAAACGAAACTAGCTGGGGGGGAGAGGAAAGGGGTTTGGGAGGTGACATAGGATAGAGAGGTTGTCGTGGCAAAGGACTTTGTGACATTACTTCTTGTCTCCATGCCTTGACAAGCTTCAGTGCTAGATGTGGACATCATGCACACTGGGACCCCTATGACATCAGATGATGACTCAGGTATAATATCGAGATCTCCTAGAAATAACCCTAAGATGGACGATGGTTTAATGTGGCTGAGGCCATATTCCTGGTACCTTCTAAGTGTTTCAATAGATTTTTTATGTAGGGTAGATTGATATTAATATTATTTAGGGGTCGATTTTCACTATGTGTCAACTGGTCGACAGTAACGATGCAGTGCTCATGGGGGAACATCATAGTTTGGAAGATAGAGGAGGAAATGGCTAACATGGCTTACATATAACTCCAGCCACAGAGTATATTGTAGTCGAATTGGGCATCAAATACTTCAATGTATATAAGGACCACCTTTCCAGCTAAGCATACTAGAACAATTTGGTAGAGACTGACGAGGTTGAACGGCAACCATCATATGCTCTAAGTGTGATGTCTGATGGCTTTAGTTCGAGAGAACCTAACTTTTTCTAAACGTTCTTTGACATTATCCATGTCGATGCGCCTTCGTCAATGATAAATTGGTGAATGGTGATGTTTTGGACCGACGCCGATATCTGAAAGGCATCCATTAAAGGAACCGTAAGGGTGGCTTTATCTAAATCAGAAGCTATCAGGAGTGAATCAGCAGGGTCGATGCCACCTAATGCGGAAAGTAAGGCTTTCTGCTGCTTTGGGCATGATTTTAATACCTCCAAAGCTGACATAGAGGCAGGATATTGAGCTAGATCATCCACAATGTTATAGCTATGTGCTTCTTCGGAATAGTTTCCTTCCTGCCTAGTTGGTCCTTTAGCCATTTTTGGCAGAGGTTCAATAGGAATATTTGATATTATCAAAGGTGTTGTTGGTGCATTTTTACGAGCCCCTGACGCATTGGTGTCTGGTGGGGTATCATAATTCTGATTCCATGTCTGAAAAAACATTTCTTCGCCAGTCATGTAGATTTCGTGGCTATTTTTCTGGAATCATCGGGAGTTTGTTACTGCGTGCTAACTATCCCTTGATGGGGGAAAGGATCTTGCATTATTGTTATATGTTGGGATGATCCCCCTTGTCCATGGTTACTCCGCAGCTTCTTCAGCTTAGGGAGGTCGGGATAGTGGTGAATGCAATGGCCGTACTCACCATAGATCGAAAAAGAGTGATTTTTTTGAAGAATCTCTTCTTCTGCCTTCGAGGGTTGCTTGGCTCTTGGTTTTGATTTCAGTTAGAGTTAACTCTAGCCTTAGATCATGGAGGCCATTTTTGGTTGTTAACCCGCTGTCCATGATTTCCTTTAGGCTTATTTTTTCCTTTTTTTCTTAACGACATTAGGAGGATAATTCATATTCTCCTCATTGTATGGTTGGCATGTTTGGTTTTGGGAAGTTTGCACAAATTTTACCTCTGCATTATTCTGCATGGGTGGTTCTTGTGCTAGATATTGGGTATATTCCGGTCCCTTGTTTTTAAATGGCTATTGGGGGGGAGCTCTTCTGTCAACATGTCTAGCTACGTACTAGGCCCCCTGAGCCAGAGGATAGGGTCCTCCATGCTGATGATGGTATGATGACGCCCTACTAGTCAAATTTTGTAGAGGCATGGGATGAATTTGGTAGCCAGGTTGTGGCATGTTCTGGGTAAAATCATACGTGTAACCGTGCTATTGAATGCTACTACTTAGGTGATTTTGCGTAACTATTCAATTAAAATATCTGCGAAGTTCGACACACCTTGAAATTATTTATATGTTTGCAAGTGCAGGGCATTAAGTAGGATATTATAAATATACCATGACTGCGTATAGATTTTCTCGAGCTGTTGGGCCTTATTGATGGCATCCTCTTCAAATATGGGCTTTTGCTGCTCCACATCCTTTGAATATCTATAGTGAGATTTTTCGGTAACAAGTCTAATAGAACTCGATCGTCGAGTTTGGCTTTGCAAAAACTACGATGTCGCTGACATTCGTGGAGATGGTCCGAGATATGGATGATGGGGGTTTTCCTAAAGTGGGTTAGTAATTCCATTCCAGAATCGTGGTGGATCGGTAGCTGAAAATAGGTTAGGAACAAAGTCGCGAGGGCACTAAAGCTTCCATGTGTATCAGAGGGTTTCTCCACATGCCATTTCATTGCTATTATGGTTAGGGTGCATTGAAACAGTATTAGTCAGATAGTATCGTCAACGATGCTATTCAATGAAAACCATAGGTGGAAAGTCATAACATGATTTCCAAGGTCTTCTGCTTGATTTTCTTCAAATTTTGGAATGTCCAAAGGGAGCTTCGTGGGCATCGAAGGCCATATGCGGTTGTGTGCAATGGGGTCATTTGTCAACTTAGTAAAATCTAGTAGATTTAACGAAGCTAAGAAATGATAATGCGAGTTTGTAGTCATTGCAACTTGTGAAAACATAATTTTCTGGTTAAGAATATGTTTTTTTTGTGACGTGCCCTGTTGTGCATTCACCTGGCTTCTCGAATGAGTAACACTCCTCTCTCCTCTAGGGGTTGTAGGAGAAATGGTGTGTGGTGACCCTGTAGGGGTGTTCGTCAGTGTGGTGTTGGGAGATCGACTGGGGTTCCCAACTAAATATGCCCCAATAAAGGATGAACAAATAATTTTGGCAGTGTTCTTTCTTTGATGCCTAAATGGAGATAGACCTGGAACCCCTCTAGGTAATGGGTGGAGGTGAAAAAGACGTCTAGATAGATGAGGTATCGTTGGGTTCGTTCTAACATCGACTAGGTATGGTTTTTGAAATATTTGAGAGGATAGAGATTATCATCAAAGAAAAAAATTGATCGCATACATAAAACGAAGAGAAAATAAAATATTTTTTCACTTTACATTAATCCTATGCGATCAGTGAATAAAAAATATGGTTTTTTGTTGCTCTCATATGATACTCAAATCCTAGAAGACCTAATTTTCCTCACACACTCAAATGTAACTGGGCCTTGAGAAGATATCCTGCAAATGCTGGCACAATGTCTCGAAAGAACTTGTGACACCCCTAGTCAATCGAAGAAAATCCACCAAGGTAAGGGTAGAGGATATAGTGCTTGCCTACACCATCACCTACAAGGAAAGGATGTCCTAATTTTGGCCACTAAGAATCACTGTCACACGTGAGATTTTGAGTCTTGGGATTCTTAGTATTTCAGCTACCAGTACTAAGTATCAGACGGGTCAGGTAGCCCCAAATGATACTGAACGCACTGGGCCTAAGCCTAACCCGCTCTGAATCGGGTCTATGTTGCGCTCGCATTTTTTTTCCATGGGCTGATAGGAGGATTTGAAAGTTCCCTAAACAGTCAACTTATATGTTTCAAGATGAACATTGACCAAGGCAGCTTGTTGGATGCCTTCCCACTTGGTCCTAACTTAGACTATAAATTCTTTTGTGGCCCTTGTGGGGAGAATGTAGTGAGTTTTGTTAAGTTAGTTTTAGGTGTCTTTACTTTACTTAGGGTGTGGATGTGTGTGAACAAAAGGTGAATAAGCACACAGTTTTAACTTGTGGATATGCGATGATCCTTTTCAAAATCACTTATTTAAACTACGTTTTGTTCTTCCTTGATCAAAATAAAAACATGCACAAATATGGGCCACTTTCAATTTTTCCTAGTTAATATAAATTATCAACTATAGGGAGATGGTGAGTTATGAATAGACAGTGTTCATATTCTTGCCTAGGATCACTTGAAGGTGCAAAGGCAACAGATATTACTTGCTCTTCTACTGACAATTTGATCTTGGTCCCAAAATCCTAGTGCAAAAATTAAACTAAACTAATACCATTAGCTAAGCATGTGTGTACTTGTGCCACTTACTTTGGCTAATTAACTAGGTGTTTTGGTACCTGAATTCGCAAAAAATAAATTATTTCGGAATGCAAGTTAATTTTCCTCCTACTTAAACTATGTGTTAACTTTGCGAAAATCAACTTAAAATAAAACCAACACCTAAACTACTAAAAATAGCTAAAATTGAGCTTTAACAAGTTGCGAGACACCTCAACCAGTGATGGAAGATGCATTATGGGCTTCTAGTCACTTTACAAGCAAGAAAAGGATAGAAATAGTAGAAAAAATCCTACTTCTGGTTTCCGCACGGAAAAGGCTGAAACAGGCGCGAAGGCCACACACAAGTCACCTCTGAACAGGCACACTGGGGTGCGTCTATTTGCGAAAAATCTGTGCAATTTCCTATAGAGTAATTTTTTGGGAGCTCTTCAACTTCATCTTGTCACTGAGGGTGAATTAGGAAGTAAAGGAGAGAAAGAGGCAAGTTTCATTCCAACTCCTTAGCAAAGAAATAGGTCTTTGCAAAAAAGGCACAACCACATAAACTTGGAAATAAACGTTAGTGGAGTCACCAATCCTATGTCAGTGTGTTTGGCACACGAATGTACCAAATCACACCTTCTTAAGAGGGGTGGTTTTTCCCTCTTATGTTCTTGGTCACAGGAAAAAAATAGATGGAGTCAAGAAATTTAGTGGAACATGGTAAAAAATAAACATAATAGACAGAGAAATAGCATGCATATTCAAACATAAAAAACTAAACTAAAACAAATAAAACAAAATCTCTGAATAGAGTCAAACAACTTCAATAATCCAAATGGTGGTGCTTACGTCCCCTCTTAATGATTTCTGCTAGGAATGAAGGATGAAAATTTTACCCACTTGCCAAGGGGCCCTTAGAACCATGGAGTTCCAAGTCCCAGTACAAGGATGTCTTTACTTCCCATCTGCCTTGGCTCAAAGTCTCCCTCTCTCTTCTATGGTGGACTGGAGTTATTGGATGGCCAACAACTGAGTCCCCTCTATCTCTGTTTTGGATCCCACACTACTGGTATTTCTTGGGGAAATTCTAGCTATCATAACAATGTGTTTTCATATTTTTCATCTCTTGGTTTTCTTTTATAGGAGAATTCAAATCCTCCTTCCCTCTCTTGGTACATTGTGTATGGTGACCCAAGAGAGGAGGTTGATTACATTGTGTGTTCCCTTGAGGTCCTAAGGAGGCTTGGGAAGATGTCCTTAGGTGGCCTCAAGTGTGGGATCTATGTCCTATATTGTACCTTGTGGTCTCGGACTGTTACTTCCACCACTCTCAAGTCTGCTCGACTTTTTGAGGAAAAGTTGTGCAAAGGTGCGCTTATCAAAAAAATTATGCACACAAAGGCGCATTTAACTGGTTCCTTTTGTGCGCAATTTGATTTTTCTTCTTAAACCTTAGATATTTTTAAATACTTCATATTCTTTAATGTCTTTCAACCCTGTAAATCCTTTTGACTGACATTAATAATGTCATTTTTTCTTCAATTTTCTAGTGATAACACTGGGCATCACAGATCTCCAGAATGAAGTGTAACGAAATAGAACCACTAGAACTTTCCAATCAGCTACTTGATTAGAATGTGTCACCCCAATCACATTATATTATTAAACAAGAAAGAAGTGGGGATATACATTAGACATTAGAAGAAAATTTTCCTCTTCACTGCTTCACATGAATGTGAAACAAAAATCCTAAGGAGAAAAAAAAATTAAAGAAAATGAGTGGCGAGGAAGGTTGTGCAAGAGATGTAAGAGAAATAAGGTTGGTGTCATGCTTTTTTGCATGTTCGTAAACCAACTCTCCCAACCATGCCATATGAATAAATATATAAATACTTAACTCAAAATTTTGGGGTGTCGACATAGACATGAGAGAGATAGAGGGTTTGGTTATTTCATTCTTTTTAAGGTAAAAAATATCTTTGGAATTTGATGCTTTTGATGGGTTCCAATTTAATTTACAATTTTAGCTAGGCTTATACAAATAAAAAATATAAAAAGGAAAATCCCCTCGAAACAAGGTAGACAATCAAGTCAATGGTTTGACTCAATAATTCATAGTGTGTGTCATATAAGTTGATTAAAAAATGAAAAAATAGCGGTAGAAGTCCCTTCCCAGAAGGGAAAGGGCCATTTACAAAAACAAATTTCTAAATCAGTAAGCCAACCTACCTATTTATTGAGATCAATTTTGTTGAATAAGAGCTTACCAAAAATATTAGGACACATACTTTAAATGATCATAACAATGAGTCGTAACTAAATATTTCGTTGTTAATTTGTTCTAATTCCAATTGGAACTAAATGAAACAATGAAAACATTGTTCAAAAATAGTCATTTGACTAATGGTATAAATTAATGTAACTTCGATTTTAAAAAAAGAATCGTTGAATTCTATTGGTTGACCTGATCATAGAGGTCATTGATGACTCTGAAGATGAAAATTGAAACTATCTCTGGGACTAAATGCAAGGAATGAAAATTTAAAGGAGGAAGGTAGAAAGAGGATAGACTGATGTATCTCAATTATTCAATTTTATATTGTAAAAAAAAATGCACCCATACATTAAATAATTTAATGTAAAAAATATTATGACATAGACGTATCTAAAAGGTTTCTCTACCTACTAGAAAAATGTATTCACCCAGTCCTGCAGATAACGTATTATAGATCTATTTAAATGAAGTGCATGCCTTAAATTCCACTGATATGTTTTGACTTAGCCAATATCATGTATTTAATTATGTCAATCTTATTGTCGGCTTCATCAATGAATTATTTCACGGAGATTTTTTTGTGAGAAGTTGATATCATGTATTCATTAGAGGAAGTTTTACCCTAAAAGTGCCCATGAAATTTTCATGTAGATAATATGAAAACCAATCAAAATCCTTTAAATTGAAAAACAAGTAGATGTAAATATTTTGGAGGGAAAATTAAAAAACTATGTTTTTAATTGCATTTTCTCCTTATCTCATTATCATTTTACTCAAATTTCCATTGTAAACACTCGTTTGATGCAAAATTAAAATTTTCATCTAATTATTACCCATTATGCATACTTTTAAGAAGACCCACAATGATAAAAATTGAATATATATTTTAAAAGTGTGTTTAACACATTTTTCTACGTATATTCAATTTTGTTTAATGTTGGTCTTCTCAAAAGTATGCATAATGGGTACTCTTTGGATGTGAAATTTAATTATTCATTAAATAAGTTCCTACACTTGAAATTTGAGTAAACCTATAAGGAGATAAGCCAAAAATACAATTAAAAAACAATTTTCTTGTTTTCCCTCAAAAATTCATAACTCTTATTTTATTTTTTTCCTAAGGAAGCCACTTTTAGGCTGAAATTTCCTCTAATGAAATTACATCCGTATTATTTTCATATTCGTTGATGAATTATTGGATAGATATTTTCTATCTGAGAATATCTTTGTTCAGCGAATTTTATCGTGACAAAAACATGAGAAATTAGCACATGCACGAAATTTACTTTTAATATTTTACTTCAATTTTTTCCGATAGAAATCTTATAATAACATTGAAAAAAGTATAAAAAAACTTATCATATAAATTATATTAGTTAACAAAAAAAATGTAATCATTTTTTTACATGAAATTTAACACACCCAAATTACTTATGTCAAGTACTACAATACAATTATGTAAATTTTTGTAGATGTTCTATGCTTGATGTAACTTTACTTTTGATCCCCAATATTAGTCAGTAATCACATAAACAAGAAATTAAAATGTTGATAGAACATACCAGTAGATTGAGAGAAGCCAAGCCAAAATATACAAGTGTCTTGGTGCATTACGATGGTCAATGGGATGCTTCAACCAACAAAGTCTCAATACAGTCAACCAAACAGAAGTGTCCCACAACCCTCTAGGACATCTAGATCAGTCAACCCCAAAGGTCAACGAAAGTCAACTCTGTCAGTCAACGGTTAACGTAAACAATAGCAGCAGCAAAGTCAACGCAGCAAAGTCAAAGTCAAAGTCCAACCTCTGGAATTGTGCCAAAAAATGTGGATTTATTAAATCAAAATTTTGGGAGATTTTCAGGGAAATTTGAACATGCATTGACCAAATTCAACATTGGTCAACGTTGTGATAGAAACCTTAGGCTGAAAATATATTTTTCTCCTTGCTGAAATTTCGCACATGTGAAGAGAAGAGCCTCCAAGGTGATCAAACCAATCATATGGTGAGAGATAAATCTATGACGATGAGATGAGTGAAAATGTCCTTCAACATTAACCAATTTATATCCATCAATGAGGGTCTGTGACACAACTGCTGGGGCTTCAAACCTTCAAGCCGACCTGCACATATTTTGAAAAAATTCAAAATAAATGTTCTGCTCATCGGATCAAGATGATCTTTAGAACGATCTTGCACCTCTCCAGAAGAGGCGTCCAATAAAAATGTTATCATATTTATTTGAGCATCACAACATTGATTCTGGACCTAGTTGTCCAAAATTTTCACTCCCTCTTAACTAGGGAGAAGTCCATCCACTTGTGAAATCCAAACATCATGCGCCATCTCATCGTAACCTGCTTTGATGGATTATTTATTTCAGAAGAAAGGTGGTTCAGTAAAAAAGACATCATTCCTGACTGAAATATTCAGCCCAGAGTTCAGAAACCTCTATAGGACTTAGAGAGTCTCATACCAACCCAAAGTTGGTTTATATGACCCGTAGTCAATAGGAAGTCTAAAACCTCACTAGACTTTATCCTAGATTAATTGGTTCGACACGTTCCAACCTAGATAGAGAATATGGAAATATTTTATGTGTCCATCAGTATTTGCTACTAGTCTCTAGATTTTCCCACCTCACTGGCCAAATGAGAGGTAATTCCTACAAGCCCTGAACTCAATGTGTGGGATACATGCGAAACACAAATAATGAGAGGTGAACCAACTCAAATATCATATCGGTGGGGTAAAAGCACCACAAGGTCTGGAAAACCTAACCCCATGAGTACTTATAGCTCTAAGAGGCTATCCCCAGAGTCCCCCAGAGCTCCAAGAGCTAATAGTCCACCAAGACCCTTAGAATAGGGTCATTCCACGATAGCAAGATTCTCACGGAAGGTTAGGAACTTAACCTTCCCTAGGGACTTTATGACAATATCCGCGACCTGCTCATCAGTTCATATAGGATCGATCCTTATGGCACCTCGCTGTACCATATCCCGGATAAAGTGGTTCTTGATATCAATATCCTTGGATCGATCGTTGAACACGAGATTATCGGAAAACTAAATCCCACTCTGGTTATAATAGAGTATCACGGTGGTATCTAACACATATCGAACAACTAATTGAAGAGCTTTCGCAACCAAATTGCTTCAAAATAGGCCATAATTGATGCAACGTATTTAGCCTCCACGGTGCTCAAAGTCACCGACTTCTTATTCCTTCTCAACTATGACATCGAAGCAGAACCAACTATAAAGCACCATCCCGATGTGCTCTTACGATCCACCACACTTCCATCCCAATCGGCATCAGTATATCCATGGAGTGTCACGCTCCTCACAGTGTATCTCAGCGCATGGTTTATTGTTCCCCAAATATATCTCAAAATATTCCTAGCACCAACCCAGTGAAAGTGATGAGGCTCAACCGTATGTTGACTCAAATTGTTCACTAAAAAACATACGTCCAGATGAGTGTTCACTAAGAACATCAGGGCCCCTATGAGTTGATGATACTCGGTAGGATTTTCTAGCACGGGCCCAGCAGCCTTGCCACTCAACTTCTTAAAGTTGAGCTCCATCGATGTCGACACAGACTTAGAGTCCACCATACCAAAAATTTCCAGAAGCTTCACAATACATTTTCCTTAAGATAGGAAAATCTCGCCAAGTCTCTGCCACACCTCCAGGCCTAAGAAGTAATGCATCAGTCCTAGGCCCTTCATCTCAAACTGACTAGCGAACTCCATCTTGCACTGATGAATGAGAGGGTCAACACCTTTCAGGAAGAGGTCATCCACATACAGCACCAGAATGACAGGCTTTTCTCTATCAACCTTGAAGTAAATTTTTGGATCAACATTACTAAGAGTGAAGCCCAACTTCATTAGGTAGCTATCAATCCTCTCGTACCAAGTTGTGGGTGCTTCCTTCTACCAATAGAGGGCTTTCTTCAGGGAAAATTTTAGGAACCCCGCTAAATTTATATATATAATAAATGGGTGAATCCCCATGATACATAGGAAAAATGGAAGGAAAATTTATTAATAATATAATATGTATATATAATTTTTTGGCGAATCTCTCATGAGATTATATTATCTTGTAAAATCATGGCGAATCACCAGTACAAATGGCGAATCACTACTACAAAATGGTGAATCGTTGTCTAATGGAGTTCGGGGTGTTGGTTCCAATGAAGATATGGTAGTTGAACGAGGAGTAGAAGGAATAGAACCACCGAGACCAAGCATGGAACATGGTGACTCGTGAGGGAAGTAGTTCTCGTGCAGTTTGGAAAATGCGTTCCTCTAGTTCTGCTAAGCATAGTGTTGTTGCTCATGCTACTTCTAGCACTGATATTGAGGTTGGAGAGGAGTTTCAACAAATTGGGATCTTTGCAGATCATTTTGTTTCAACAATCCTCCAACATAAAGGCCCATGCCTCTGCCGATTTCTTTAATGAGCAGAACAAGTCGAACAAAAATTAAAATGCCAATAACTAATGAGCAGAGTCAATACGACAATCCCAACACACCTCCAAACCGACAATGGTGTCTCACTGTCTGCTACGCACATCCAAACCAACTCAGCTCATGGCAGAATTTACAAATACCTTCAAATTCCATACATGGCACCGAAGTGGAAACGGAGTCTAATTTTGATTGTTGTAAAGGATGGTATAAATATAAACATAATATAGTGTCAAAGCACCAGCCATTGTCATGCACTGTTGCTTGAGTCATTGCCATGCAGTATTGCTTCAGGCAGTATGTCTAACAAGAAATGAAATGATTTTCCAATTTAGGTAAGTGATAAATTTAGATTTACTTACGAAAAAATCCAGTAACCCCAAAAAAAAAAAAATACTTACCCTGATTCATCCACCAATATAGAATTTTTTATAATTCTATAACCATTGCTTTTTCATGACATATTATTCTTCACTAATGAATTGCCATTACAATTTTCATAGCTCTCACTGCTTTAAAGATCCTAGCTTGAGATGGATAAAAAAATGGTAAAATATTATTCACTGATGAATTGTTATTATAATGGATCTTTGTTACTATTTTTATAGTCATTCATAAATATATGTTTGTAATCCATGTATAAACCTCTCACTGGTTATCAGATCCTGGCATGAGATGGATTTGTCTTTCATTGTTCTTTCTTTTACCGTTCTTTCTTTTACCGTTCTTTCTTTTAAGAAGACTTAACAGAACTTAGCTTAAGATGGATTTATCTGGTTTCTTTAAATTTTCTCTCTTAAGAGAATCACATTGAAATTTATTTGTATTCTTCTCTCAGTGCAACCAAATAAAATATTTCAACAAGCACTAGACAAAAAATGAAATCGGTAAACCAGTCAATTTCTTGAGAAATAGCATTCCATTCCAAAAGGGAAAATACATCTTCATTTCACAAGAAATTAAGTCCTGCACATATCTGGTCAGACTAAGTCGCATACAGAAAAAGATACCTTCAATCAATTGTAATTCATGGTCTACAGATGTGAAAAAATATAGAATTTGTTACTTGTTTTGTTGTGGCGTGAGATCTGTAGGATAAATAATTCCCTTCTTGTGGTCTTTGTTGAAGTGGGCACATAACATCAATTATGTTATGATGTTAACAACCGTAGAGTAGTGCCACAAAAACTCAGCGGTTACCATGAATTCTTACAGTAATGCCACTACATAGAAATTTTCAGTATATCTGTTTTTCATGCCATAAGAAGTGCTAAGGCGACCTTACAATTGGCAAATAGGGATACATGAATCTAAACAATGAGTATATCAAAGACTAGGTACATGAACTTGCAGAAGGACCTCCCCTGGACTGCCGCGTGTTATAAGAATTGCCACTTTGACACTTGTGGACAATAATGTGAAAATTTACTACAGAAGTTACTCCACAGTCATTGAATAAGATCCAAACCTGCTCAAAATACCAATGAGAAAGTGGTCAGGTATTCTCTCACACTACTAATGGGCTCTAGAATACCCCTCCAAACCATACCACATGAACATCAGACATCTTACCATTTTGTTCTGATAAGCTTCAGGCATTGGAGTCAAAGAAACTTACATCATAAAAGAAAGTTATCAGAATCCACTCAAGGAACTTAAAAATGCAATTTCCATTTGACGAAATCAAGTTTCAAATATGAGAAATAAAAATTAGCGAAAATACATATAATAAGCCACTCTTTATATAACTCATTACAAGGTGATTTCAAGATGTTCATCTTGTCATATATCGTAATGATAAAATAAAAAAATAGCTACCTCTCAGTCAATTTTCTCCCATACTTCAGACATATCACAGACAGATTTGGAGCACACTGGACAAGCAAATCTGTAAAAGAATAAAAAACATTTAGAATGGAAAGACGCTTAAAATAAAATTAAAGTTGCGCCAAGCTGTGACCACAGATGGCTAGAGAAGGTACCATCAATGGGTATATCAGTGCAAGTATATCTAGAGTTCTGTGATACTATAGATAGATAGACTAGAAACAAGTATAATCTGAAATTATAGACAAATGTTAAATCTCAAGAGGTTGTGAGCTAGAGAAAAAAACAGGCCACATATAAAACTTACTGAAGATGCTCATGCATCTCTTTTAAGCAATGCATGTGAATAGTATGACCACAAGGCAATACGTTGGTAACCTTTGTAGAGTCAAATAAATACTGCAGAGGAGTCAAAAAATGAGGGTTCAGATATCCATATAACTTCATTCTAAAATTTAAATTATGCTTTAAAAAGAAGACTACAATTACTACACTATGCAGATAAGTGTGACCTACCTCAAAACACAGGGCAGTTTTGGAGTCTGGACCGTGGTGCATTGCTTTTTCCACACAAGGGTGGCAATCCTTCAAGAGGATAGAGTAGCAAAATCCTAGAAAAAGGTACACGAGCAAATAAATCATTCTCGCACTACAATGAAACAAGGGAAGAAGCAGTGATAATTTGAGAAGAAGCAGTGGTAATTTGAGAAGTCATAAAGAAAATACCACATTTATAATAGTGGAAGAAATTATCCTTGCCACCAGTTCTGAAAACCAGCACAACTAGCTAAAGTCAACAACAAAAAATACATCTAAATACATTTCAGAATAGCATGAAAGATTACTTTACTACAGAGAAAGAGACATCAGATGCATAAAGAGAAAAGCATACCTGCAAATTCCACATTCATCACAGTGGTATTGTTGTTTTGAGTCCTGGAAAACCAAAGTGGCAAGCACAATTAGAACCAAAAGCATATACATCCAAACCATATTTTTATAATTTGGTGAGAGTAAAGTTCTTTGTTTTCATGAACCAAAGCTATTAAACCTAAAAATCCATTAAGAATGTACCTCGTCATCAAAGAAATTTCATTTTTCACAAAAGTACTTTCCCATACAAACACCACAAGTAACGCATGTTTGCTGAACCTACAAAATTGCAGTGCATAATCTTTTTAAAATAACTCAAGAAACATTATAGTGTTTACCTCTAAATTTTATGCACATAACCAAAATTAAAAAGGCTCAGCTCTTACATCTTGTTTAGTTCTACAAAGTGAACAGATAACCTGCAAACATATAAGAATAACTATAAATAACAAGAGCAATATACTGCAAACATACAAGAATATAAACAAAAGCAATATACTAATTCAACAAGTTAGATAAGATTATCTAGATAATTGATCATTTATCTTTTGAAAAGAATAAAAATTAAACCTTTACATCTTTCAAATGTACCTTCAGAAAATATTATGATGTTACACCCTAAAAAACCTTTGCTAATTAAAAGGAATACATATGGTTCAAAGCATTAAGACAAACATTATAATGAATAACATCCAACTGGAAAACAAGATAGAACCTTACCTTTAAAAATTCATGCGAGGTACATCAGTTCTGTCAAGTGGATCGACATCCATTGAATTCTGTTCAGATATGAGTTCAGTCCATACTATACCCTCACAAATGAAATTGGAAGAGACATAATTTTCTAGTTCTATTTTGACAAGGATATAAACCAAAGGCAACCGTTGAACCTGAAATAGCTATGAATGCAGTAAAGAAAAGAAGCATACTTTTTCCTCATTATGACAATGCCTACAGTCAAGACTTCATTACAACATGGAGCCCTTATTTGGCATCTCCGACGGTAGTGTGAACATCTGGCATGGCCCATCAATTATTAGTATCAAGAAAACACACATCAGTAAAATCATCCATGTATGGCACATTTTTCACCATTTTGTAAGATGCATGGAGATACCAATAAGAATATATTAAAATTATATATAATTAAATAAAAGGTATAAATGCTACATTAAAGAACAATGTATTGAATATCTCCATTCTATTTCAAGGAAGAAATACCAAATACAGTATGGGTATGCATGTCAAACAATGTAGGCACTCACTACCTTAAATATTTATGGTAACGACAAAAAATAACCAGGATGCATTCCTCCACAGTTAAAAACAAAAATGTCATAGCCCCACATTAATGAATGATACTTTTGCACACACTTCAATTCCCTAAGATTCATTGTCTTAGTAGAAAGTAAAATAAGCTGAAGAAAATAATGAAACCCACAGAAATACTATTCTCATGTAAGCAATACAAAGAGGCCACTTCAACACAACCTATTTTCTCGTTCTATGAGATCCACATAAACAACACATGCACCAACTATAGGTTTCCTACGTTAGCAAAAGAAAGAATTCACTCCATTTTTTTACCATTTAAGGAGAATGCCCAAAGTTTCTCCTCCTTCAATAGAGAACTATACTTGGTATAATGAAATATCAAAATCATAAAGAAAGGTAGTCGATGGCCATGATAACTTCTCAGATGGTAAGTTTTGACACAATTTTGATACCATGGTTCAAACAATCAGATGAAAGAATCCACTCCATTTTTTTACCATTTAAGGAGAATGTCCAAAGTTTCTACTCCTTCAATAGGGAACTATACTTGGTATAATGAAATATCCAAATCATAAAGAAAGGTAGTTGATGGACATGATAACTTCTCAGATAGTAAGTTTTGACACAATTTTGATGCCATGGTTCAAACAATCACATGAAGTGATGTTCTATAGACCTCGTTGTTAGAGAGAAATTTGAAATAAAGCCCACTCCATTGAAGGGTGCCAACAGAAATGTATTGCAGGCTCAAGGACACAAAGAGGCTACTCCATAACTTCTACTGGATTACAGGAACACACAATTCCTCATTGTTCTCAGAAAGTTCTGTTACTACACTAGTTCAAGGGTTCTATAAATAAGTACCGTGAAAATGTTGGGGTTCAATTTATTTCATTCACCTTATATTTTCATGATATGGGCATATTGACTTTCAAATGTTTACGTCAATGGAAATTAGCAATAAAATTTTAAACTGGTCCCTTCTCTTGGTACAGGAGATGAAATGTATGCATATTCCCACATATTTTTTATAACAATTATGAAATATGTAGGCATGCACTAATATGGCTCATGCATCCATACAACAAATTGTTCAAATTGCCAACTGCATGCTCCAGGTGCCAATTTCACATCAATGCCGGTGAGGGAAGTAGCTGAAACCAGGCTAGCAACCATTAGAATCTGAGTGTCCCAGATACTTGTCTTCTCTACCATCCTGCCATAGAATGCAAAAAGCAAGCAAATACTCTACTACTATATCGCTTTCCCGATGTCATTACACCACTCAATGGTTCCATGTGAGAGGATATTCACAAAGTAGAAAAAATGCGTTCAGCCTGGTGAACCCCAAAAATAAAAGAGCTCCATGAGTAAAAATATTGAAGAAAGAATGAAAGGAAAAATTGTAAAAATCTTATTTTGAAATTAATGTATACTAACAGCATAGAATCTGACCAGAAGGCTTCAGAGCATTAGAAAAACTCCCGAATTCAAGATTTGAAGAAAATGTAAAGAGACTGATAGGAGATTAATTTCGAATACAAATAATTGTATTATGTGATTCTCTCTATATCTATAGTCACAAAAAACCTCAAAAATGAAGGAAAAAAAAAAGAAAATATTAAAAAAATCATGTGTAATAGCAGTGCATCTAATTCTTGTCACCCAGTTTTAATGAATTGATTTGAATATAATTACAAACCCATATTGCATGCATCCTTGATTAAGCATATCTTTCACCACCATCATTGGCTTCATGTCAACTTCACACCCCTGAGCAGAAGACCGAGGGCTGCAACACTCAACTTCCATGATTCAAAGTCAAATCCCCTTCAAAACTCTACCTTCTCACAATTTACCTGAAAAGAACACCCAGAATCAAACCCTAATTGCACATTATGCCAAGATTCATGGCTAGAATAGTAATGCACACCAGAATATCCAACATACCCAACACAACAAAATTAAGAATAGCTTTGCCCCATTAAAAACCACCAAATCCCGGACTTTTAAACCCACTACTCAAATCAAAACCACTCGGGGCAGCCCATCGAAACTGCCACGCTCAGCACAATAGACAAATATAGCAATCAATAAAATAAATCTGTTGCTGGAACAAAAGTTGTTTAATTACTCACCTTCAGTCTGGTTTTCTCTAAAGCGGTGTACTGCTCCATATTGCATGCATCCTTAATTAATGAGAATGCCCAAAGTTTCTCCTCCTTCAATAGAGAACTATACTTGGTATAATGAAATATCTGGCCATTATAACTTCTTAGATAGTAAGTTTTGACACAATTTTGATACCATAGTTCAAACAATCAGATGAAAGAATCCACTCCATTTTTTTACCATTTAAGGAGAATGTCCAAAGTTTCTCCTCCTTCAATAGAGAACTATACTTGGTATAATGAAAGATCCAAATCATAAAGAAAGGTAG
This sequence comes from Pinus albicaulis, assembly GCA_034641835.2. Lineage (NCBI taxonomy): Eukaryota > Viridiplantae > Streptophyta > Pinopsida > Pinales > Pinaceae > Pinus > Pinus albicaulis. The sequence continues at coordinate 367,482,019 of CM076581.1, forward strand.
TTGATGATCATGATAACTTCTCAGATAGTAAGTTTTGACATAATTTTGATACCATGGTTCAAACAATCACATGAAGTGATGTTCTATAGACCTCGTTGTTAGAGAGAAATTTTAAATAAAGCCCACTCCATTGAAGGGTGCCAACAGAAATGTATTGCTGGCTCAAGGACACAAAGAGGCTACCCCATAACTTCTACTAGATTATAGGAACACACAATTCCTCATTGATCACAGAGAGTTCTGTTACTACACTAGTTCAAGGGTGCTATAAATAAGTACCGTGAAAATGTCGGGGTTCAATTTATTTCATTCACCTTATATTTTCATGATATGGGCATATTGACTTCCAAATTTTTAGGTCAATGGAAATTAGCAATAAAATTTTAAACTGGTCCCTTCTCTTGGTACAGAAGATGAGATGTATGCATATTCCCACATATCTTTTATAGCAATTATGAAATATGTAGGCATGCACTAATATGGCTCATGCATCCATACAACAAATTTTTCAAATTGCCAACTACATGCTCCAAAAGGAAATTTCACATCGATGCCGGTGAGGGCAGTAGTTGAAACCAGGCTAGCAACCATTAGAATCCAAGTGTCCCGGATCCTTGTCTTCTCTACCATCTTGCCACAGAATGCAAAAAGCAAGCAGATACTCTGCTACTATATCGCTTGCTCGATGCCATTACACCACTCAATGGTTCCATGTGAGAGGATATTCCCAAAGTAGAAAAAATGCGTTCAGCCTGGTGAACCCCGAAAATAAAAGAGCTCCATGAGTAAAAATATTGAAGAAAGAATGAAAGGAAAAATTGTAAAAAGCTTATTTTGAAATTAATGTATACTAACAGCACAGAATTTGACCAAAAGGCTTCAAAGCATTAGAAAAACTCCTGAATTCAAGATTTGAATAAAATCTAAAGAGACTGACAGGAGATTAATTTCGAATACAAATAATTGTATTATGGGGTTCTCTCTATATCTATAGTCATAGAAAACCTCAAAAATGAAGAAAAACAAAAAGAAAATATTTAAAAAATCATGTGTAATAACAGTGCATCTAATTCTTGTCACCCAGTTTTAATGAATTGATTTGAATCTAATTACTAACCCATATTGCATGCATCCTTGATTAAGCATATCTTTCACCACCATCGTTGCCTTCATGTCAACTTCACACCCCTAAGCAGAAGACCGAGGGCTGCAACACTCAACTTACATGATTCAAATTCAAATCCCCTTCAAAACTCTGCCTTCTCACAATTTACCTAAAAAGAACACCCAGAATCAAACCCTAATCGCACATTCTGCCAAGATTCGTGGCCAGAATAGTAATGCACACCAGAATATCCAACATACCCAACATAAAAAAATTAAGAATAGCTCTGCCCCATTAAAAACCACCAAATCCCGGACTTTTAAACCCACTACTCAAATCAAAACCAGTCGAGGAAGCCCATCGAAACCACCACGCTCAGCACAATATACAAATATAGCAATCAATAAAATAAATATGATGCTGGAACAAAAGTTGTTTAATTGCTCACCTGCAATCTGGTTTTCTCTAAAGCGGTGTACTGCTCCATATTGCATGCATCCTTAATTAAAGAGAATGCCCAAAGTTTCTCCTCCTTCAATAGAGAACTATACTTGGTATAATGAAATATTCAAATCATAAAAAAAGTTAGTTGATGGCCTTGATAACTTCTCAGATAGTAAGTTTTGACGCAATTTTGATACCATGGTTCAAACAATCAGATGAAAGAAACCACTCCATTTTTTTACCATTTAAGGAGAATGTCCAAAGTTTCTGCTCCTTCAATGGAGAACTATACTTGGTATAACGAAAGATGGAAATCATAAAGAAAGGTAGTTGATGGCCATGATAACTTCTCAGATAGTAAGTTTTGACACAATTTTGATACCATGGTTCAAACAATCAGATGAAGTGATGTTCTATAGACCTCGCAGTTAGAGAGAAATTTTAAATAAATCCCACTCCATTGAAGGGTGCCAACATAAATGTATTGCAGGCTCAAGGACACAAAGAGGCTACCCCATAACTTCTACTAAATTACAGGAACACACAATTCCTCATTGTTCACAAAAAGTTCCATTACTACACTAGTTCAAGGGTGCTATAAATAAGTACTGTGAAAATGTCGGGGTTCAATTTATTTCATTCACCTTATATTTTCATGATATGGGCATATTGACTTCCAAATGTTTAGGCCAATGGAAATTAGCAATAAAATTTTAAACTGGTCCCTTCTCTTGGTACAGGAGATGAGATGTATGCATATTCCCACATATTTTTTATAACAATTATGAAATATGTAGGCATGCACTCATATGGCTCATTTATCCATACGATAAATTGTTCAAATTTCCAATTGCATGCTCTAGGTGACAATTTCACATCGATGCCGGTGAGGACAGTAGATGAAACTAGGCTAGCAACCATTAGAATCTGAGTGTCCCGGATCCTTGTCTTCTCTACCATCCTGCCACAGAATGAAAAAAGCAAGCAAATACTCTGCTACTATATCGCTTGCCCGATGCCATTACACCACTCAATGGTTCCATGTGAGAGGATATTCCCAAAGTAGAAAAAATGCGTTCAGCCTGGTGAACCCCAAAAATAAAAGAGCTCCATGAGTAAAAATATTGAAGAAAGAATGAAAGGAAAAATTGTAAAATGCTTATTTTGAAATTAATGTATACTAATAGCACAGAATCTGACTAGAAGGCTTCAGAGCATTAGAAAAACTCCCGAATTCAAGATTTGAAGACAATGTAAAGAGACTGACAGGAGATTAATTTCAAATACAAAGAATTGTATTATGGGATTCTCTCTATATCTATAATCACAGAAAACCTCAAAAATGAAGAAAAACAAAAAGAAAATATTAAAAAAAATCATGTGTAATAGCAGTGCATCTAATTCTTGTCACCCAGTTTTAATGAATTGATTTGAATCTAATTACTAACCCATATTGCATGCATCCTTGATTAAGCGTATATTTCACCACCATCATTGCCTTCATGTCAACTTCACACCCCTGAGTAGAAGACCGAGGGCTGCAACACTCAACTTCCATGATTCAAATTCAAATCCCCTTCAAAACTCTGCCTTCTCACAATTTACCTGAAAAGAACACCCAGAATCAAACCCTAATCGCACATTCTGCCAAGATTCGTGGACAGAATAGTAATGCACACCAGAATATCCAACACACCCAACATAACAAAATTAAGAATAGCTTTTCCCCATTAAAAACCACCAAATCCCGAACTTTTAAACCCACTACTCAAATCAAAACCACTCGGGGCAGCCCATCGAAACCGCCATGCTCAGCACAATAGACAAATATAGCAATCAATAAAATAAATCTGCTGCTGGAACAAAAGCTGTTTAATTACTCACCTGCAGTCTGGTTTTCTCTAAAGAGGTGTACTTCTCCATATTGCATGTATCCTTAATTAAGGAGAATGCCCAAATTTTCTCCTCCTTCAATAGAGAACTATACTTGGTATAGTGAAATATCCAAATGACAAACAAAGGTAGTTGATGGCCATGATAACTTCTCAGATGGTAAGTTTTGACAAATTTTGATACCATGGTTCAAACAATCATATGAAAGAATCCACTCCATTTTTTTACCATTTAAGGATGTTGGGAAAAATACTGAGAGAGAGGTGAATCAGTATTTATTGCATATTCAAAACTTTTTACTTTTTCACTCTCTAAAACCCATACGCTACTTTCCTTTAGTAAACTCGCGTATACACGCGGATATCCTTCATACAACTCGCGTATTAGCGAGAAGAGATCTAAATATGCGAGATATTTATTAACTTAGTTCTTTGCAATATTCATTCATACGATGTTAGTTTAACAATAAACATGTGCAGTAAGAACAGAATAAATCATCACACAAAGCATCACACATGAACACCAGGATTTTTGGGTGGAAACCCAAGTCGGGAGAAAACCACCGCTGCAGTTGCTCAGCCTTCAATATTTTATTATAGAGAAAACATCTTACAACATATGGTGGAAACCCAAGCTTTCCGGGAGAAAACCAATCGTTGCAAATGGTTTTCAAATTTCTTCAATATTTTATTCTGTGAGAAAACATCTTACAACATATGTGTTGGTGCGTACTCCTACCGCACGTAGGCACCCACCGCGCTCACCAACCTCCGGAAGGGAGCTCCAACCCCCCGACTCGTTTTCACTACCTCTCTCGGAAGGGAGCGCGACCCCCCGATCTCGTTTACCGGCCTCACCTCGAAGGGAGAGATACAACCCCCCGACCGAAGGCTACAACCCCTCAAAGACCTCTGGCGGACCACGTGCCGATCAATTTTCACATCGGATCCAAAGCTTCCTTTAGGACACCACTTGCAGGCCACGTTTCATCATATTTCAGACTGGACCCACTCCATACTTTTAAGCCTCAAACATACATCACCAACAGATACTTATCAATTCAGAAAACACAGATCAGATAGCAGAAATATAGCAGAACAGATCAGATATTTCATACCCCATGCTTCAGCAAACCCTAGTTTGCATACGCGCTTTCCTTTCACTGATGTCGCATATATACACGCTTCCGTTCACATAAACCAGTGTATATCTCTGTACATATTTCATTGTGCATACGCGCTTTCTCTTCAGCAAAGCCGCGTATATACGCACTTCCTCTGCGGCAAACTAGCGTATAGATCTTCAATTATTATAGAGCAGCATACTTCTTCAGATCAGATATTCATTTCAGAATTACCCTTTTACTTCAGACAGATTTTTGCCTCATCTCAGATCTCATCCTTCCATAAACAGATCTAGCATATACAAATACATTCCAGATCTAGATATTCCGCTTCATCATTTCTTCATAGGTGCATCATAGATTCAGATCTATTATCAAACCTTTACCCTTTCCATACAGATATACTTCATAGAGAAGTATTCATTCAAGCTCAGACATCTTGCTCCCACACTTATGATTTGCACAATGAATTTCTTCTCTTTATATGGGTTTGCCCTTTTTCAATACCATGAGCCCCTTTTTCAATACTATGAGCCCAAAACTACATTACTTCCGATGGTATTCCTGGACGGGGTCATTTAGATGAATCATTACCAAATAAAATGGGTCAATACCATGGTGGTTACCCCTGGTTTTGCACTTTATGAGCGCTTTTGCCCATACGCGACTTGGCACGTACTTTACCGCGTGCATACGCGACTTCTCCTAGGCAAATCTGCGTATGCCTTGAGACATACTCTTTTCATCATAGATCTAGCACATATTGAATTCCTTTCTTCATTTCATTCTATACTCTCTGTAGATACATCAGATTTACATCTTTAAACAGGTTCATCAAGACATATTCTATCAAGGACAACTTTATCAAGTAAGTTGTCGTTCAAGGACAACACTCAGCATCATATTGCTAACAAACATCATTTCATATCAGATTTACATCATTTACCAAGTCCATCAAGTCAAGAATAACTTCATCAGGTGGTTTTCCATCAAGGACAACACATGTCAATAGTCTCATGTCTTCATCTTCATTCAGTGGGTTGCCATCAAGGACAACACTCTGCATCATATTGCCAACAATCTCCCCCTTTGGACTTGATGGCAACCACAATGGTGTTTGATCATTACAACAGATATGTACATTAAGAATACAATGACACCATGTCACTCTCTCCATTTTAACATCATTCTTTTTCTTCATTCAAACACCATGTCACTCTCCCCCTTTGACATCAAGGGCAAAGGGTGAATCAAAACCAACATACTCTGCCCCTTTTTCTCCGCATGTGGAAGAAGCGTGCTACAGATCTGATATATACTGAAGTGGCCAAGCTCCCCCTAAGTTCATGCTGAATCTTCAAACATAATTTTCAATGAAGTACAAGACTCTATGAATTTTCTATCACCAATGACTCACACTTACATCAAAGATCTATCCAAGTGGATTTACATATGAGACTCAACTACCCAACCAAGTGGGTTTACAAAATTTGACTCAGCTACCCAACCAAGTGGGTTTACAAATTTTGACAAGTCCTTACATGACTGAAATTTACAATTTTACATCATGGGTCTCAACATGACCTTTTCATCAAAATACAAAAATGACTTTTCATAACCAACACCAGAAAGTCCTCAAGAAAGAGAACATATTTCAGAACCATCATAATGCCAACAATGCATTATACTCAGTAACGCTAATGCTCCTCCTGAATCTGTGCATCCAAGCACCCTTTCCATATGACTAAGGCTCCCCCTTAGTTTGTGCATCCTGAACACGTTCACCAACAAATCATCAAGGCATCTTTATCAAAATATCAGAGATCGAAACAATATTATAAGAACTGGAACACCACCAGAGATAAACAATATCAGAGATACCAAACAGCACTGCAGCTGTGCTGAAGAGAGCTGACTCCAAGTAGAAATTTGTCAGCAATCAGACATACGCGGTTTTCTGTGCATGAACTCGCGTATATACGCGACTGTGTTTCAGGAAACCCGCGTATCCAATATCACCTTCTACATTTTAACCAGATCTTATCCTCTGTGAGAAAAATACAGTGTTCAGCTTCTTTCTGAGATATTTGAATGCTTCCCTGGACTACAGATAGATAGAACAATGTAGTTGTGTCTTCAAGCGTCATCTAACGGTTGTAACATAAGCACATTAGTGACAAAGCCTTCAGATTCTTTGTAGCATCAATACAATCTTTCCAAGAGAGATTATCATACCAGAACAACATCTTCAAATATGTGTCAAGCAATCATCCATGTGGTCCAATATCCTCAAGATCTTCAAGATTTAACATGAAGTAACATATGTAGGCAAAATATCTCAACCATAGTAACAAACTCTTCATGATTTATTTCTGAATCAAACGACTTCCAACTCATCCATGTGTACGCACAAAAGATACTTTTCAGTAAACAGGGATCAAAATCTCATCATCATAAACCATATACCAAGTCATCATCATTTAAGCATGAGTATCACAATAACCAAGAATAAGCAGTCATATTGCCAACAATGCAATCATTAGTATTCAACCTGCTGCTCCCCCTGAACCAGTGCTCTTCCTTAACTTGTGCAACCTGAATCCGTTCATCAACAAGTCATCAGCAACAATATTTTCTTGAACTGTCCTTATCTCTGAATTATATGACTTTCATCTCAGCAACGAATACTCTTCATCAACAAGCAAACAAGACTTATCCATAATCTTCAACATAAGTAACCAAGTATCATATCAACATTATTTAAAACTGAGAAATTAAGCTGATACAGAGTCAATAATACAGTTATTAACAATCAGACTGATACTCCCCCTGAACCTCTGCTCCAGATCTTCAGCTATCATATAAATTCTCTTATCATTAATGCATACGCGACTGTGTCTGCTGGAACTCGCGTGTATACGCGACTTTTGTTAATAGAACCCGCGTATGGAAAGTGAAGCATAGAAATTTTTCACATTCCTTCATCTCCCCCTGAACTTGTACTTCCTGTACCTGTCTTCTTCATATCAGATGCTCTGTCATAAATACATATAACCAGAATAATCAAATCAATCATGAGAGACATCATACATTGCTCCCCCTGTGACGATACATTACTAAATCTCATAATGTATCCCACATCATTCCTACAGTCAATCAGAGAAGTAAGCTTCAGAAGCGGATGACTGCAGTAGGGTCAATATTCCCTACGTTTCTGATCGGTCCTCCATCTTTTTCCAGATTTGTTTGATCTTTCTATTTGTGTGCTGGAAGTTATCCAATTTCTCATATTTGTTCAACCTGCATTCCTTTTCTACATGTCCATACTTGTTACAATAATAACATCTCATATGTCCAGAAAAATAAGCATAAGAACCATAATGAGTATTTCTATTCTTCCTCCTTCTACAATTAGCTGCTTTATGTCCATACTTGTTACATGAAAAACAATATCCCTTGAAGAAACCAGAGTACCTTTCTATGTAGGATCTGTTAGTTTGAGGCTGAAATGATCTGCTCCTGCAATTTGCTGCAACATGCCCATAATTATGACATTTAAAACATTCAACATTGTTGACTGATTTCCTTTGAGATTTCATCATTGTTGGTTGACCTATTGTCTCTTTCAACACTTCAGGTTTTGCTTTGACATCCTCTGAATTTTTAGCGCTTCCTTGTGAGCTAGATTCTCCTTTAACAGTTTCATGGAAACCAAGACCAAGTTTGATAGCAGGAGACCTTTGATTACTCAGAATGTTGTCCAAAATATTAGTACTATCTTCAAACCTCAAAAGTTTAACCTTTTCTTCTAATTTACCTTTGAGAATGTTTACCTCAACTTCCAAGGCTTGACATTGCTTTGTCATGCTTTCTTCTTTCCTTCTTCCATCTTCTACTTGATCCTTCAGATTTAGAATCTCTTCTTTCAACCAATTTTTGTTTTCTTCACATGTTTGTTGTAGCTCTTCATTCTTCTTATTTGATTTTTCCAGATCTTCTTTGAGAGAGATGATTTCTGCTTCAAGGCCTTCCTTTTCAAATGGTTGTAGAGGTTCCTCATTCTTCTTACTTGATGCTTCAAGATCTGCTTGCAGAGAGATGATTGCAGCTTCAAGTCCTTCATTCTTCTTGCTTGATTTTTTGAGATCTACATTTAGATCGTTGATTTCTGCTTCTAGTTCTTTAATTCGATTGGATGCATAAGTATGAAACCTTTGATACTTTTCCACCTGTCCAATCAGCATTTCTATTTGTTCTTTCATTTGAGAGATCATGTCTTTGTAGATAGACTCTTTCTTATCAATTTCCTTTTGTTGTTCTTCAACTTTGATCTTGATAGCTTCTTCTAGATCCACAACTTTACTTTCACTATCTTCACTATTGTTTGCACAAAGAAGAGTATTACGAGGACCCCAATCACTATCTGATTCATCTTCTTCAATTTCTACTATACAAGTTTTCTGAGATATCTTCTTGTTTCGAGTAGCCTTCTTCTTTTGCTTCTTTGCCATGAGTACTTTTAGATCATGGTCAGAATCTTCTTCATCTTCACTGGACACTTCATCATCATATTTATTTGCATAATAACTCTTCCTCTTTTCAAATTTTTTCCCTTTACCATGGTTTTCTTTATAAGGACATTTAGCAGCATAGTGACCAACTTTTCCACACTCAAAACATTTGAAAGGAAGCTTACCTTTGAATCTTCCAGTTCCTAGTTGGAGTTTTCTCACGAAATTCGCTTCTTGTTCTTTGGATATATAGCTGGATTCTTTGACAACTTCCTTTTCCTTTCCTTTTGCAGATACCTTAAAAGCAGCTTCTCTGATTTGAGAAGGCCCTCCTTGTCTCATTTCAAAAGCTGTCAGAATACCATGTAATTGAACAATAGTAAGAGTTTGCAGATCTTGTCTTTCTTCAATAGCTGAAACTTTAGAGTCAAATTTTGAAGTCAGGGATCTTAAGACTTTTTCCACCAGAGTAGTATCGGTTATGGTTTCACCCAAATTTCTCATCCGATTTACAATATCATCTAGACGAAGAAAGAAACTGGCAACACTTTCATCACTATGCATCTTCAAATTTTCATATTCAATTCTAAGAGTTTGAAGTTTTGCACTTTTTACCTTTGTGTCTCCTTCATAGCTTAGAATGATTTTGTCCCATATTTCTTTTGCCGAATGTAGCTGCATCACTTTAGCAAATTCTGATTCAGACATGCTTCCCAATAAGACATTCACTGCTTTGGCATTGATTTCATACTTCTTTCTTTCAGCTGCATCAGTAGGAATACTTGCCGGGTATTTATAACCTTCTTCCACGATTGCCCATACATCTGCACCAAGAATTTGTAGATATGCTTTTGTACGTACCTTCCAGAATATCAGATTGCTTCCATTGAATAGAGGTGGCTTTATAGACATTACTCCTTCTTGACTTCCCATTGCGACGGATCTCCTTTAAGCGATCAAGCTTCTGCACAAGGACCCGCTCCGATACCAATTGTTGGGAAAAATACTGAGAGGGGGGGGTGAATCAGTATTTACTGCATAATCAAATCTTTTTACTTTTTCATTCCTTAAAACCCATACGCTACTTTCCTTCAGTAAACTAGCGTATATACGCGGATCCCCTTTATGAAACTCGCATATACACAGAGATCTAGATATGTCATTAAATCTTCACTTAAACCATTCCATCATTTATTCATCAGATATTCAATAAGCAGTAAACATGTGCAGTAAGAACAGAATAAACCATCACACAAAACATCACACATGAACACCAGGATTTTTAGGTGGAAACCCAAGTCGGGAGAAAACCACCGCTGCAGTTGCTCAGCCTTCAATATTTTATTATAGAGAAAACATCTTACAACATATGTGCTGGTGCAGACTCTACCAGCACGCAGGCACCCACCTGCGCTCGTTTACCAGCCTCTCCTGGAAGGGAGCTACAACCCCCTGACTCGTTTACCAGCCTCTCCTGGAAGGGAGCTACGACTCCCTGCTCTCGTTTACCAGCCTCACCTGGAAGGGAGCTACAACCCCCTGACTGAAGGCTACAACCCTCAGCACCACCTTGGACCACGTTTCATCAATTTTCACACCGGATCCAACAACTTCAATAGAACACCACTTGCAGGCCACATTTCATCATATTTTCAAACTGGACCCTTTCCATACTTTTAAGCACAAACATACATCACCAACAGATACTTATCAATTCAGACAAACACAAGACCGATAGAAAAAAATATAAAGTAACGTAATGATATTTCATACCCCATGCTTCAGCAAACCCTAGTTTTCATACGCGCTTTCCTTTCACTGATGTCGCGTATATACGTGCTTCCGTCCACATAAACCAGCGTATACCTCTGTACTAATTTCACTGCGCATACGCGCTTTCTCTTTAGAAAAGCCACGTATATACGCGCTTCCTATGCGGCGAACTAGCGTATAGATCTTCAATTATTATAGAGCAGCATACTTCTTCAGATCAGATATTCAGTTCAGATTTACCCTTTTACTTCAGACAGATGTTTGCCTCATCTCAGATCTAAGCCTTCCATAAACAGATCTAGCAAACACAAATACATTCCAGATCTAGATATTCTCGAAAACCTATTTTCCATAGTGCATAAATATCTCGTATCTATTATCATCATGTTACTCCTCCTCCATATTATATGCTTCAGAGAGAAGTATTCATTCAAGCTCAGACTTCTTGCACACATTTGCACAATGAATTTCTTCTCCTTATATAGGTTTGCCCTTTATCAATACCATGAGCCAAAACCACATTACTTTCGATGGTATTCCTGGACAAAATATTGCATTTAATCATTACCCAATACAATGGGTCAATACCATGGTGGTTACCCCTCGGTTTTGCACTTTATGAGCGCTTTTGCCCATACGCGACTTGGAACGTTGTTTCCCGCGTGCATACGCGACTTCCTCTAGACATATCCACGTATGCCTTGAAACATACTCTTTTCATCATGGATCTAGCACAAAATGAATTCCTTTCTTCATTACCTTCTGTACTCTCTGTAGATACATCAGATTTTCATCTTTAAACAAGTTCATCAAGACATTCTATCAAGCACAACTTCATCAAGTAAGTTGTCGTTCAAGGACAACACCTTTTCGCATCATATTGCTAACAAACATCATTTCATACTGATTTACATCATTTACCAAGTCCATCAAGTCAAGAATAACTTCATCAGGTGGTTTGCCATCAAGGACAACACATGTCAACAGTCTCATGTCTTCATCTTCATTCAGTGGGTTGCCATCAAGGACAACACTCTGCATCATATTGCCAACAATGGTA